>JAWNNH010000244.1:0-301240 GCA_035043045.1 Hirtodrosophila alboralis
AAAAAGTATATGAGAGCTCAGCTCCCTCGATTAAAAAAAAATTTGTAAACTAGTGTAAGCGGTCCAGTTTTTTATTAAAATTAATTCGTTTACCTGCAGATATGAAAAGTACAAAAAATATATAAAAAACCAAAATTCTAGTAGTAGATATGAAATTTCTGAATATTGCTTTATTTAAAAATGCTTTATTTAAAATGGGAAGAATTTGATGCCAAATTTTCCAATACAATCTGAAATAACTTTTGAACGATTAATTAAATTTGAAAGAAATTCTTTTATAAGTTAATATAATACTTTATTATATATATAATGTAAGCATATTGTTGTATATAAATAATAAATATAAGAAATATATATTCATAAGTTAATTAACATTATAATATGGAATCGTAATAGGAATAGACAACCAGACAAAAGTAAAGTCCCAGAACTACAGGCATAGGTTAAATTAATATATTTCTCCAAAAATTCAAATACAACAAATGCTTACCAGCTTGAAGCATATCAAATAATACAAAATCATAGAATTCATCGACCATAATGACATAGGCACATTCCCAAACCAAGACGAAAATGTGTACCATGGCCACAAAAATATAGGGTAGCAGTAGCATACGCATTGCCTAAAAAATGAACTTGATAAAGACATTTTAATAAAGACTTGTAGAACACTTACCAGAAGTGCACCAATCAATAGAATTACGCAACAAATGAGATAAATGCTGCTTATTATAAGCCATACAAAGCCCAGCATGGAATCACCTATGATTTAAATAAGATAGATTGAGCTTTGGCAAAGATATAGATACATACGTTCCACAACAAATCTATCCAGGCCTCGTAAAAGCACATCCACAATGGCTATAATAATGCAACCGCATTTCAAATCAACACAATAGCAACAGTTGTCGGTATAAATCATGATTATAATCAGAAATATATTATATTTATTTTAATTTAAATTTTTTTGCTTCTGAAATGCTAGCTAGGCTGATATTTCTATATAGATTTTGATTGATTTTGCTAGAATTCAATGTTTAGAAATCTTAAAAAAAATAAATAATGCCTTAGATTGGTATGATTAGGAGATACCCTGCTTTAGAAGTAGAGTACACTAAGAAAAAAAAATTTTTTTTAAGTATAGAAAAAATAAAATAAAATTCTACAAACAGAGTATAAATCTCTACAAAGAAGTGAAAATTTCCACAGTACGAATATATTTTCTATGATATGAATAAACGAAAAAAATTATGGGCTTATAAAGTATGGATTTTCTACAATATGAAATCCAGGTGTTCTATGAAATGAATATAAAATTCATTAACCTGCAGAAAATTTTCTATGCTCAATATAAATTTTTACAAAATATGTTGACTTATTTCTTTAACCAAAGTAAAGTAATTTTTTTTATTCAAATTTAAAATAATAACGGATTTCTTTTATTATGGATATAAAATTATAGATTTTTTCCATATTCTGTAGAATAAGTTTTCTCGAGTTATCGATATAAATTCGATTATGATAGAAAATTTCAACATTTAAACAACATTTTCTCCACTTTGTGTTAATAAAATCCACATGGCATAGAAAAATTTCTATGGCGCTATTTCTATCCTGTTTTTCCAACCACTGACGTCAGTTTTCCACAATTGGATGTACACTTTTTTTTGAGTGTACTACCTTGGTTTTTGATGCTGATTAATTATAAATATATTTTTAATGTTGACCATAATTTCCACACCTTTTTTTTTACCCCCCCCAATAACTGTATTTATAACAAGCTATAATTAACCCTGGCTTACATTACACCTATAAATAATTATGGTCATTTTTGTGCCTTGATATTGTATTGCGATCACGATTTTTGTTCAGTTTTATCGTTTGCATATTAAATAAATTTTTTATGTTTCTTACGAAATGATGAGCTAGAAAAACATTATTATACCTAGTTATGCGATTTTCTACCATTTTAAATAGTAATTTTAACAATTTAAATTTAGTTTATGACTGTATTACATACTTAAATAGCTTAACAAAATTATTTCCTAAGACTTGCTTATTTATTTTTTTTTTTAGGAATTTTCGGGATTGATTTTACTTAATTGCAATCGCCTTTTTTATTTGATAAATAACACGGTTTTAAAATTATAACTAAAATATTAATTTTAAATTTCCAACCAAAATAAAACATTTATTCTTTTGTTTACAACGCACTTGGTTTTTTCTGTATATAATATGATAAAAGTGATAAAAAAACAAATTATCGTAATTTATTTGTATTATTGTTTATTTTTATATTTCTTTTATTTTGGGTAAATGTCTCACAACAACTATATTACAACTAGATTAATGTAATGCTTTTGGATGCCCCAGAAAAATGATGTTCGAATCTTTTAGTACAGTTGTTAAACATTTAATAGTTTTGCTTATAGCCTCTCTATGCGATTCTCAGGTTTTCAACTGGAAATAGTTATTTAATTAGTGTCAATGATATTGTAAACCTACAACTAAGTATAGTTTATATATTGGGCATATTTTGTTTGCCATATAAATCAAATACATTTACTATTTATATATATATAATATAAAGTTATATATGGGTACTTTATTTTTTTTTGGTGTTCATGTCTTTTTTTAACTCAGTTCTTTGCGCAACTTTGGTGCTTTTCAAATGTTCGGATAACATTATCATTTAATACACAGTAGTTGCAATATTGCATAAGATAAGCACAGGCATATATATATATATGATATTAAGTTAGGATTGCCTGGATGTGTGTCCTTATAGAGATGAGTGGCAGAAAGAGAGAGAGAGATATAGAGAATTTAATATTGTGGTGTTGGATTGTAGTTGAAGTGTATTTAATTAGTTAGAGTATAAACATTATCGGTGAGGCATTCGAACTCAGGTTTTGTACTGCTATGGAAAACGATATTTTTTGGGCTAACTGTTAACGCTACTAAACTCGACTAACTTATGGAGCAACAACAAATATTTTAACTGCTAAGCAACAAATTTTGGGCCTAGGCCTTTCCGCATACGTCCTCCTCCTCCTCCTCCTCCTCCTCATCCTCCTCGTGTTGCACAAATAGCCGATGATTGCGTGCCTCAAGTATGGACCATACCACAAGCGGCGTACAGCCCAATACCATGCAGGATCCCATGCAATAGAAACAAATCTCATAGTCTCCGGATAGATCCCTGAGCAGACCAGCTAATGGCGGCACCGAAATGGCTCCTATGCTCTGGAACATACGCACCAAGCCATAGCTGGAGCTAATGCGATCTGTTCCAAACACATCCGCCAATAATACAGGCATCAGAACATACCAGCTGCCCAGACATAGACCATATACGGCTGCAGAGAGTCCAACCAGTATTAAAGTCTTCGCAAAGGGTATTGTCAGCACCGCCAGACCAGCGCCCAAAATGCTATGGAAAAAATAAAAAAAAATTAATTATTATTAACAGAGAGTTAGAAAAAAATAATAATAATAATAATAAAAAATTCTAAATATTTAATACGATGGATGATTTTAATTAAAACAAACACTGTCTTTATGATAGAAATCATACTGTATAAAAATATGAATTTTTAATTTAATTTTTTTTTTTTTTTCGTATATTTTTTAAACTAGCATAAAGTTTTTTCTTAGTTTTATTAGAAGAAAATTAATTTTCATATTTCTAAATAAAGAAACTTGAAACTTTCGATATTTCTTTAACCGATTTATAACTTAAATTTTAACAATACAATAATTACTAACCACAGTGTAAAGGTTCTCTTGCGATCGAATAGATGTAGATCCGAAAGCCATCCGAGGCCCAGGCGACCGCATAAGTCCAGTACGGCACTGATGGCCACCAGATAACCCGCTTCGCTTTTATTGTATCCTGTGAAAATGAGAGCAAAAGGAAAATTTAAAAATTTAAAATATTTTTATAAAGGTTTTTATTAATTTAAATAATTTTATGTACGAAATATATACAACAGTTTATTTCAAAATTATAGAAGGTTTTGTGGGGACAAACGTTAAAAATTAAACAACTTTCAAATTAAATGAAGTATTTTATCAAACAGTTATTATAACTCAAAGTTTTATCAAAATCTGCGAATGACATATAAACAGATAATGAAAATAAAGAACAAGATATATAAAATAAAAATATTATAAAAAGGAAGGAGTTCAAAATATATCGGATTAAAGAAAACACAAAAAGGAAAATACTAGGGTTTTTATTTAAAAAAAAAACATAATTAGACCTCGAGCCGACTAAACTCATCTCCTAACAAACTAAGGTCACAAAAAAATCATAACAATTATAAAAAAAATTATAATATAATCTATATATATATATTCAACTTTTCAACCTGACTAACTGCCAAACGTTAAAAGATAGAAATCTGATTTTTTTACTGTAGTATAATATTTAATATTATATCGTAAGTTTTGTCAAAAATATATCGGAAAGTGGGTGGAAGGCGTATTTAAAAATTAAAGTAAAATCTCGGCTGAAGCACAACCTGTCTGACAAAATACCAAAAGTCTAGTTTTCGAAGAAATATTGCCCAAAATAGCTTTTTCTAAAATGAAAATTTTGAAAATTTTGCTTAAAAATAAGCCCATTTCAAACCTCAATAACTTCTAAGCAAATTATCAAATTTAAAAATGTTATATGACAGATTTATAGGCTATTTTGTTACCTTTTTAAAAATATAAACAGCTTTAATATCAGTATGCTGTGTTTGGAGCTATTGTCACTTTACCAAAGCTACCTTTTTGAAAAATCGAAAATATAGCTTTTTTCGATTATCTCAAAAACGGTCCTGGCAACCAATTTTTTAAATTTTTTTTTCGGAATCAGTGACTCTTTTTTTTATATTATTCGACTCTAAAAAGATCGGAATACAAAAATGCTGTTGCATAGTGATATTAAACAAGACAAATTTTAAAATAAAAATCATATTTTAAATTAAAAAAAAATACAAATTTCAAATAATAATATTTGTGAATTTTTAAAAGAATAATTAAAAATTGATTTTTATGGTAAAAAATACAATTTATGAGCTTAATGTGCCGTTCAATAGTGAAGACCAAAGATATATATTTTTAGTGTACTTAAAGCTACTTTAGAACGTCAGCTTCATATTGATTTATTTAATTACAATTTAATATCAAATTTTCCAGCCCCTGATTTTAACAATTATTATGTTTTATAATTAATGTTTTATCCACTAAAGTATAAAAAGAAATACACACCAATTGAAATAACATGCGCAGGCAAATAGTACAGCATGTAGGGGCAGCCGACAGACATGAGGGTTACGGATAGACACATCAGTATAAATCTGGGCTCCTTTAGCAGACTGATGTCCAGATACATTTCAATCCGTGCACAGCAGCTGCGTTTCAGCTGCCTTTCATCATCATCCTCATCTGCCGCATCATTGTCATCATCGTCGTCATCGTAGACAGCCGTCGATTCCAATAATTGGGAGTCCAGAATGCTGCCATCGGATTGCTGTTGCTGCTGCTGCTTGAGATCGCTGAGATTGCTCACTGGTGTGGGTATCTCCATGCTTTTGCTGAGACCACGGCTGACCACACTCGGTGGCGACAGTGGCTTCTCGAGATGTGCCTGGATTTTGCCGATGGTCTCGTCATTGGCAAAGACATTGCGCCTCCGACGACTGCCACGATTCGAATCGGTGCCCGATTGTTTGCGATAAAACCAAGTAGAATCGGTGCTTAAGTCCTCCACGGAGTGCAGCAGACCAGAGCTTCGAACCTTTTTCATGGGCTTTATGAAGGTAGTTTCGCCAATAATGTCCTTGATCTCATCATCGCTCTCATGCGCCGACTTGTCTTGGGCTATCGACCAGTTAATTACGGACTTGGTGCATTCAACTTTTGCCAACTCACCTGGCTGCTTGCTGGCGTAGTAGTTCAAGTGATTCTTGGATTCCTCCAGAAACAAATGCTCAATAAACTTATCATTGAACTCATTCGCAGATACCCCGCAAGTGCCCAAGTAAGTGGAAGTTGTGATTATGCCCGTTGTGCTGGGATTTATATCATCGCTTAAGGTCTTGCTAGCTAAATCTTGAGCCTGCACCTGCTCCGCATAGGCGCTCAGGGGTCGGTAAAGTGTCGCCGATACGCACACATGTAGCATGCAACCGCCCAAGATTAGTAGGGTGCCATGGAAGCCACAATTCTCTACCAGATGCTTTATCAGTATGGGTAATACAAAGCTGCCCGCCGCTGTTCCCGATACACAGATCCCATTCGCCAGTGCCCGATGCTTGTCAAAATACTGCGAGACAATCACAATTCCAGGCGTTGTAGAGAGACCGCCACCAATGCCTTGAGGGGGGTGAAATAGAGAAAGATTTTTAATATAAGCAAAAACAGGATATAGAAGGACTTAAGTTGGTCTTGAATATAGTTATAAATTCAATTACAATTCTACAAATATATTAACTTTAAGTCACCTCTCATATACAGAAACTTTGATCAAAAAGTTCGAATGGTTAATGAAGAGATCGAATTATGTATATCCAAATAGCGTTTTAATTATGACTTCACCTCTTAATTGATTTCCCATTCAAATCTAAAGTCGAAATCTTTTATGCCTTCCTAACATTTTTTCTGACCCCTGACTTCTATAAAAGCTGAAGGCTGAGCCAAGAGAGACTTCATATACCCTGCTCTTGGTCAAAATTCATTCGATTTTCATTTAGAATTGCGATTTGATCATCATTTAATATCCAATTTAAATATCTAATCGAAATTTTTGACCCTTTTCTTACATATTTTCCGTGACCTTAGATTTCTATAAAAGCTTCCCAAAAAGAGGTTTCATACACCCATAAATTTCAACCGAATTTCATTCGGAATGGCATTTTGATTACGATTTTGTCTCTTAATTGATTCCCTATTCGAATTTAAAATTACAATTTTTTACCACATTCTTACATTTTTTTCCTGTGATTTCTATAAAAGCTTCCTTGAGACACGTCATATACCCATGACTTACTCAAAATTCATCCGATTTTAATTAGCAAAGACGTTCACTAAATTGATTCCCTATTCGAATCTAAAATTAAAACTTTGTAACCCTTTTTTAGATATTTTCTAAGCCGTGATTTCTACACTAAGCTACCTCAACAGAATTCATATACCTGTAACGTAGTCAGAAATTCATCGGATTTCGATTTGGAATGACGTTTAGATCTTGGTTTTACACTCTAAATTCATAATTCCATTCACAATCTTAAATCGAAAATTTCAATAAAAGCTACCCTAAGAGACTTTTCTACGATACGCATAAACTTGGTCAAAATTATGCATTCGGAATCGGACGTATAGATTTCTCTACGATTTTTTTTCCAGGTGATTTCTATAGAAGTGACACTGAGAGACTTCATATACCCATGACTGACTCAATATTCTATGCTGATTTTAAATTTTTGCAAAATACGTTCTCCAAATTGATTCCCTATTTGAATCTAAAATTAAAACTTTGTACCCCCTTTATTCAGATATAGAAGCTACCTCGACAGAATTCATATACCCGTATGCGATAGTCAAAATTTATCCGATTTTTCCATGTTTTGTAGAAAGACGTTTTCTCGATTATGGTTTGACGTCTAAATTCATATTCCATTCAAAACTAAAATCGAAATTTCAATAAAATCTACCCTGAGAGACTTTTTACACCCATAACTTGGTGAAAATTTCATTCGGAATGGCGTTAGATTTCTTAGATTTTTCCCGTGATTTCTTTCTATAGAAGCTACACTGAGAGACTTTATATATAAAATCTAAATTTTGTACCCATTTCTTAGATATTTTCTAAGCCGTGATTTCTATAAAAGCTACGCTAAAAGAGGTTACGATTTTGTCTCTAATTGATACCCTATTTAAAATTAAATTTTTCTTACAACTTTCTTATATTTTTCCCGTGATATCTGAGAGACATTCATATACCCATGACTTACTCTAAAATTCATCCGAATTTTAAATTCCAAATGACGTTCTCTAAATATGATTTCACCTATTCGAAACTAATATAAAAACTTTGTACCCCTTTCTTAGATATTTTCTAACCCGTGATTTTTATAGAATGCTATCACCGACAAAAATTATCAAATACCTATAACTTGGTCAAAATTCATACGAATTTGATTTGGAACGGCGTTTTCATCAAGGTTTGGCCTCTAAATTGATTTAAATCTAAAATCTAAATTTTGTACACTATTCTTAAATATTTTCTGATTCGTGATTTGTATAGAAGCTACCCTGAGACGTCAAGAATCATTTGATTTTAATTCGGAATAGCATTATATTCTGTTACATTTACATAGTAAATAAAGTTTCCTAAATTTGTAATTTAACCATTTTCTTATTCCGTAAATTAACTTTAAATTTTGTATAGCCACTCACCTGTGAGTATTCCGAATGTAAAGAGCAGATGCAGCAGACTGGTGGCAAAGAAGCTAAGTATCATGCCCAGGGCACAAAAGATGCCGCCGACAAAGACAACGGCACGACAGGAGAAGCGCTGACAGAGAGCGCTGGAAAGTGGGGCTAGAACTAGGCACAGGGCCGAGAGAATAGCTGGTATCCAGGATGCCACTGTAGCCGTAGAACTGGGAAATGTTTCCATAATCTCCACATATAGCACACCATATGACTTGACCAGTCCGGCAACCCAGAACTGTACAGAGAAGGCGCCAAACACGATAACCCAACCGTAGCCGCCATCCGGCGGCTCTGCCGCACCGCCGCCGCTCTCCGTTGTGCTGGTTGATGAATCACGATCCTTGGCCAGATTCTTGTTGCGCCGCTGCACTGGTCGTTCCAGCTCCTTGGTGCGTCTGAGGCATTTGCTGCGCGCTGTGCCCGACGATTGTTGCTGCTGTTTGCGGCTGCTGCGCAACTCATGGGATTTGGCTATCAACGGCCTCGCCGTAATACTGGACACGGTCAACAGGTTCTCATTGTCATCCTCTTCCAGTTCGGAGATCTGATGCTCCAGTAAGCTGGAGTGCAGCGTGCGTGGACAGCAGGGCGTATCCAAGCTGAGGGTGGCGGGTCGACGCGCTGGCGAGGCATAGGGCGATGGTGTTGGCACACACAACGCTTCCATTTGTTTGACATCCAGCTCGGCCAACGCCACTGCCACAGTGGGCACATTGGGCAGGGGTGCGGGTGGTGCGGACACCACCGAGAAGAGTGACCCACTTGTGGGCTGGCATGCAACGCCGCTGGCCTTGTTGCATGCTCTAGCTGTGTCGTTGAGAACGAGCCCTCCCGACTCGTACTGGACTCCACCAGCTGGGTCCGGTTCACTCGCGCAGTAAACCGATCCCCGTGAATCCTGTAATATGCATTAATTCTGATGTTTATTTCAATGAATATGGCGAGGAAACATCTAAATATATAAAAAAAAATTTTAATATCATATTACTATAAAACATTTCTGGGAAAAAAACTCAGAAATTGGGTAAAACAATTCTAGATTTTTTTAAAATTGAATTAAATAAATTTTAAAATTTTTTCAATTTATTTTTTCAGATTTTTAAACTTATTGAAAAATACTCAAAAATTGGGAATTTATTTATTTATTTTTTTATAATTTGCTTATTTTTTGATAGAGTGTATAAAAAAAATATTTTTACTTTGTTTTATATTTTATAAACCTTTAAAAATGTAATATATTAAAAAAAAACTTTAAAATTTGTATTTTATAGATCCAATAAAATAAATTTTTGAAATTTGTTTTATTTTATTTTTTTTATTGAAGAAAACTTTAAATTTTGGGATTTTTTTTATTACATTTTTTGCTTAGTTTTTGATAGTTTAAATTAAAAAAATTTTTTAATTTTGTTTTATTTTTTTATAAACCTTTAAAAATGTTTGTTATAATATTAAAATAAAAGTCAAACATTGGGTAAAATATTTTTGCAAATTTCGTCTAGATTTTTATAGGTTCAATTAAATAAATTGTTGAAATTTGCTTTTAATTTATTTTTTTGTAAAAAAACTCAAAATTTGGGATTTTTGTTGTTGTATTTTTTGCTTGGTTTTTGATAGGGGGTTTAAAAAAATATTTTAATTTTGTTTTATTTTTTATAAACCTTTAAAATTGTTTATTATATAAAAAAACCCAAAAATTGAGTATTTAATTTCTGCATATTTCGGCTAGTTTATTCCGATTCAATAAAATAAATTTTTAAATTTGCCTTATCTTATTTTTTTCAGATTATTATTAAACTTATCGAAAAATACGCAAAAACTGGAATAAAATTTTTTTTTTCCTTATTTTGCTTAATTTAGAGGGAAATAAAATAAATATATAAATTGAGTTTTACTTTTTTAAAAACTTTCAAAAAAGGCTTTTTAAATATTGTCACGCATTTTTTAATGCATCCCAGAAAAAGTCTTTGATCCCATTAAGTATTTTGACAAGAATTTTTTTTGAAAGAACCTGTGATTCATCTGAAATTACACAATGTGCTTCCCAATCTTAAATTAGAAAGCTGCCTAATAAAGCAAAGAAAATTTAGGGAATATAATGAAATATTAAATAACAAATTGAAATCAAATTTGATTCAATCAATTCATATAATCTATCAATTAAATTTAAATCAAATTTTGATCAAATTAATTCATTTAATCTTTCATTTTATCTATCTATTGTAGAGTGACTAAATGGTTTTTAAGACATCTAAGAACGGATTATATAGTTAAAAATATATCTAAGTCTAATTAAAAAATAATAAATATTAATTTATATTGCCTTAATGCCTTCATACTATAACTTTACAGACAATTTAAATACGCAGATAATCTATATTTTAATAAACAAAATCTGCAAAAAAACACGCATATATATATCTCATATAAACAATAACATTGATGGAAATTATTTGATTAAAAGTATATAAATTCAAAGAGTTGCTGACAAATTAAGGAAACAGCAACTTAGTCCTAATTTGTATTACTAAACGAATGCCTAAAAGACACGCGAACTTTATTCCAACGGCAAACTAAGTACAAGTTGGGCTAGACCACGAAACGATATCGCCATCAGGACTTTAATGTATTCCATAAGTTAGCCTTTAATTGAGTTAACCCATTTGGCAAACCCTTTACCACTTTTTGACTGATTCATTGCCTTTTTTTCTGTCATCTTAGCCACATTGTTTTGTTGTAATTACCAACTGCAACTATAATTATATGTTGTTTGTTGGCTAACAAGTTTGTTTGTTAAATCGATGCAATAAGTTGCATGTTGTTGTTTTTCTTTTTGTTTTTTGTTATTGTTGCTGGCCAATACCCTCCAATTCCTACCTCTTACCCCCTTAAAACATCGCCATCCGCATGCTGTGTGAGTTGGCATGACGTTTGGGTATTTTCCATTTACCTTTTGGCTTTTTCCCTTATTATTCGTTGTTACTTTATATTCTCAGTTTTTTTCAGGGTCAAGTGCAAGGCTAACAAAGTCGTGGGAGTCTTTGATGGATTTTTGATAAGAACTTTGAGGCCAAATTGCTGTTCAAGTTTAAAAAACCACTTAAATGTATTGATAGCCGTCAATGTAATTGTCTAGAAATTGTAGAACGTGTAACAATAATACTAATTCTACTCCCACAACAAGAATATTTGGATTGGTAAATTATTTATGTTGCCAGACAAATTAATGTTGTCTGAATAAAATAAATAAATATAACTACAGTTAACACTGTTAAAAAGAGATTTTTAAAGATTTTAGACTAAGTACAGGGTATAACAAAGTCGTGCATGCTCGAATAGAGCGTTTTTGCTTGAAATTATTATTGCAAGCAATTTTATTTGTCGTGATAAGACCAGAAAATAATATTGCTAGATTATAATGGTTGTTATCTGTTGCGTTTACAAAAATACAAAAAATATTTATTTTTTTAATTTTTGTATGCATTTGATACTAAACTATATTATTGTTAGCTTTCGTTTAATGCAGCAAACGTTTTTGCCAATAAATCAATAAAATTAGATTTCCAACATTAGAATTGTTAAACCTTTTAGTTAGCATTTAGAGCCGGATCATTCCATGTGACTCCGTGGCGCAACGGTAGCGCGTCTGACTCCAGATCAGAAGGTTGCGTGTTCAAATCACGTCGGGGTCAATTGAGAAAATTTCTTTTTTTTATTTTATTTTTATTTTATTTATAATAAAAATTTTATTTTGCAATTGCCAAAATAAAAATCTTAAATTTTTTTTAACTTACAACAACGAAAATTGCAAATTTTATAATATTTTGTATTTATTTGCATTTTTGTTTATATATTTCATGCGACTGCTACAAGTAAAAGTTTTTCGCTTGATAGAATTTAATTTAATTTGCTTGACTTTAGCTAACTTAGTTAGTATAGTACAACAGGTTTTAAGAATGTTAAATGTGTACTTAAAATAGTAATGATGATTCTTTTTATGTATTAATAGAAGCTCGTTAAGGAGGCTATAAAATGCACAATAAAACTATAAAATGTACACAAAAAACAATCTGTTTTTATGTCTTTTAATGCTTTAACTAACGACAGTTAACAAATTTTTGCGTACACTAAGAAAAAAGAAATTTTTTTAAGTATAGAAACACTTTCGATAAAAAAAATAAAATAAAATTCTACAAACAGAGTATAAATCTCTACAAAGAAGTGAAAATTTCCACAGTACGAATATATTTTCTATGATATGAATAAACGAACAAAATTATGGGCTTATAATCGGAAGTATGGATTTTCTACAATATGAAATCCAGGTGTTCTATGAAATGAATATAAAATTCATTAACCTGCAGAAAATTTTCTATGCTCAATATAAATTTTTACAAAATATGTTGACTTATTTCTTTAACCAAAGTAAAGTCATTTTTTTATTCAAATTTAAAAAAATAACGGATTTTTTTTATTATGGACATAAAATTATAGATTTTTCCATGTTTTGTAGAAAAAGTTTCCTCGAGTTATCGACATAATTAAATAAAATAAATAAAACAGAAAATTTAATCTGCCAGAGTTACAACATTTTCTTCACTTTGTGGTAATTAAATCTACAGGGCATAAAAAAATTTCTATGGTGCTATTTCTATCCTGTTTTTCCAACCACTGACGTCAGTTTTCCACAATTGAATGTACACTTTTTTTTGAGTGTAGGTAGGATATAAGTAGGTTTTTATACCATTGCCACGCGTCGCATACGTAATCCGTCTAATCCTAAACGCATGCATTACTTATACGTATCAAATGTTTTGCTATTAATTTAAATTGCCTCCGAGGCGTGTGTTTATCGTCTATGGTGACTCACCCAAGTTCCTAGAACTCTTTGACATGCAGAGTCCTTTATTATACCATGTCTATAGAAAGCAACGTGCTGCTAATGGCTGCATGCCACATTAAAGGAGTAAAATAGATCCTGGCAAATTGCAATGTAATAGCAAAAGGAATAAGGGGCAAAAGTTACAACTGCTGTATTCTGTTGTTGTTTCTAACGAATTTTTGAGACTATAATGAATAGTTTTTGGTCACATTTTTAAGAGAATTAATCACAAGACAAACCTTTTTAATATTTTAAACCAAATATTCCCTTAATCCGCTGCCTAACTGAACATATTAATAAACCTGCAACCATAGAACGCATTGCCAAAAAAAGAAAGAAAATCCCGGTGACCCGAGCATCGCTAATGAGCAGACGTATCCACTTTGGGTATTCCATTCGAATGTTCTGTGTCAGCACTTGGATACTACTGCTAGTTACTTTCTGGCAGCATCCACGCCCTTTGACCTTGACAAATGTCAGAGCCTAAGCCTTATTGTACAATGTATGTACACACAGAAGAACAAAAAACAAGGCCTGTCGCCTGTCAGCAGGAATTCGGCTTAAATTGCCAGGATGTGCGGCAGACGTGGGCGTGTTGGGAGGCATTCAAGTGTCAATGTTGTTACATTTTCAATTTCGCAACATCTCAAGGCCCTGACGCAATCTAATGTAATGAACAAAAAAACTTTGTCGTTGCACACATTCAATGTTGTGGGAGGATGTAGGTGGATGAGGATGGCAATTGGCGCGTGCGTATCCCGAATGACACTGAAACCTTCAACTTGTGGGCAAGTAGTAGTATTTGCAACTTTGCTACTTGTTGATGTGTTGCAATTTGTTAGCTGCGTGGCAAGAATTAGTTACTTGCTAAGGATCAACGTCAAGGCAACAGACAAAGTTTCCAGGAATTGTATTTTAAGATGTGCAAGTTGAAAAAGCTTTTTGTTCTTGTTACAGTAGAATTATATTTGCGGTTTTATCTAATATACAAAAGCAAATTCAGTTCTTGAAATAGTTATTATAAAGGAATCTAAAAACAGCGGCAAACAGCTGTTTATAACGGCTTATAACAGCCTTGATTCCTGGTGTTATAATTTGTTAGAAATTAAATTAAATTAAATTATAATCTAATAGTTCTGACGCTCAGAATCAAAGCTCTAATAAAATTATATTTTGAGAAGTATAATACAAACAGCCAGATGTCTCAAGAATATAAAGCTTAAACTTTATTTATGTGTATGTATCAGAACTTTTCCTATTTTTAATTCCTATTAAAACATTCGAAATGGAAATTATTATGTATGTTGTCTGCATTTGGAATAAAACTTATTAAATATTTGGTTTTTGAAAAGTTGTACAAGCCATTGCATTGCTAAATATTTAAACATAAAATTATAACCATTTGTAGTTTCAATTCAAAAATGAGATCATGAAAAGAATATTGCTCAGAAGTGCAAACGATGAAACAATTAATACACTGTCCGACAAGCGATTAGCATATTTATTGTCTTTGAAGCTTAATATCTACGAATCCTATTAAGCTTACAAGTTGAATTTTTTTTCAATCAAATTTTATACAATTCTACATAAGAAAAAATTATAGTTGAGGTTTTAACTATACTAAAAACATTTTAACAGCATTTTAACGAATTTAACACAAAAAATTAAACCTTTCTTTTGCGACAACCGATTAGAAAATGTCGAATAACATTAGAAAATTAATTTAATTTTTTTTGTTTTTATTTCTCTATTTTTTAATCTATTTATAAAAGAATTAATGCACATTATTAATGTTTAAGTAAGTTAAGTTAAAGTATACCGCTTGGTAGGCTTCATATAATTTCTTTATGTAATTTAGCAAATTAGCCTTTCAGGCACTTTTTATTCCTTAAATGAGTACAGATTGGTTTAGGTATTGTCTTCCAGACTCGTATACTCTTAAAGATATATATACATTTGGCAGATATTAAGCGTCAAAGTCAAGAAACACACAGGGTGTGCTAATCGGGTGTCGTGGAGTGTATATGAATATTTATTATAATTATTTATTATATATTAAATTATTGTCTATTAAATTCGGTTTCAATATAATAAACTATTTTCCAAGCAGTATAATAAATTGTTATATATTATGTCCATTAAATCCGTTTCAATATAATAAAACTATTTTCCAAGCAGTATTTTAATTTTTACTTTTCTTAACACAATTTTTTGTTTCTGTATTGTAGATAAATTAAAGTCTGTTTAATTGACAGTCTTGAAATAAATTACAGCATCAGTTGGCTTATTTATATAGCTATTTTGACCCATTATTATATCTGGTAATAAATTAATTATACATTGTTTACTCGCCTTTTAACTCATTTGCATTGTTTGAGTTTTGGAATTGTGGCAGGACGCATGCTCACCAAATAAAAACCCCAAACTGCCTCAATAATTTTGAGCTTGGCCCGAAGCACACACACGCACACACACACACACACACCTAGTAAGAGTCACAAGCATAAATCAGACGCGTTTCTTGACCTTAGCTGTCAGCTTGGTCCAAATTGCCAAATCGAATTAAAATGTAAACAATGAAATTTTCCTTGCTTGTTTGCCAGCCAATTGTGACTGTTGCATTTTGTTTTGTACCCTGCCCCCACTGCACTCTCTTCCCCCTCTCTCTCCGTCTCACCTGTAAATGCCATTCACGCTGCAGGGATGACATTTTCGTCCTTTGCTAAATGTTAAACGCCTTCTCTGATGTTTCTCTTGTTGCTCGCGTTGTTGTTGTTGTTGCTTGGGGCGTTTTTGTTGTGCACCCAAATGCATTGGTTTAGCTCTGTTGGGCCACCCACGAACAGCACAAAGGACCACAGCTGACAGGGGCCGCACCAAGTGTTGGCCCAAATATCTAAATAGATTTGCTTTGCACACACGCCGCGTATGCGTTATCCTTTTGGCACAGAATTGTATTATTTATTATTGCACTTATAATTAATAGATTAATTATTGTTTATTTGGTTGCTAAGGCTTTGCAGGAACTTCTTTGTGTCGCTTTTGAAATGATTTCAAAATTTACTTTGTTTAGCTTTTTTTATGGCATTGGCGTCATTTTGATCAGCGTTAATTGAAAATGCAACTGCTGTTCAGCAGCTGTTTCCTGTTTCTGTTTCCGTTTCCGTTACGCTGCAGCCTGCTGCACACGCACACAAGTGCGCTCGTGTTTGTATGTGTGTGTTAGTCAAATTTCTGCAACAAATCGATAAAAAAGGTTTGTTTTGTTGCACCACAATTCGACTCGAAATGCGAAAACAAAATTCTTAACACACGATAATTAATTATATTATGCACTTTATTATATTTATTTCTAAATATTTATCTAATTCGAAACAATGATTTTCATTTGTGCACAATTCTCAACGAACTTAATTTTGTTTTATATTTTTTTTCCTTTAATTTTATTCAAGTATCTGCCATGAAGCTCTGCGTGGAACTGATTTGCGCAATGTCCTTTGGCTGCCTTTGAAGCCAGGCAGGGAATACAAACTCAACTTCAACACAGACAAACTCCCCACACAGTGCTGCGTACGAAATTCACCATGAACAAAAACATTTTATGCTCAGGCGCGCTCAGGAAAGAAGAAGACAGAGAGAGAGAGACAAGACTTTTTTCATTTTGTTTTGCTCGGCATTTTTGGCCGCTTGTTCTGATTTCCTTTATGACTTGGCTATTCGCTTACGAAGCGGATGACGTTTGAACTGTCAAAACGCTCTCAGAAGTGATCAAATTACGTTCGGAATACGTTTTTTTATAGACCAAAAACAGCTGCAATACCACAGACCACGTAACCATAGCAAATGCTGTAAAATATAATTCAAAATAAATTAATATAATCTTTAATCTTACGTATATCTCATTTACCCATGGCATAGACAATAGCCATAGAGCTACTATCTCCCAAATTGTTTAATGTTAGGGAATATTCAATTATGCCCAACGGCAAGGATAATAGCCAGGGTATTAGCCAGTTCCGATTATGCTGTAAGAGTTTGCATTTTGTAAGTAATAAATATGCTCACAATTATATAGTTAACTTACCATTAATGTTCCCACAACTAGCAGCAGCGATACAATCACATATATAATTGAGCAAGTATAAACAAAAATTTTATAAAATACGTCCGTTTGTATTTCAGACACCGCAATTTCATAATAGATGCAATAAAACGTAACTGAGACAGATGTAAATCCAATTAATATAGTGCCATACTTGAATATTTGAATAGTGTTTATCATTGTTTAACTAACAAATCTGACAAATTTTACTTTCCTAAAAAGGAATTAAGATTTTTGATTTAATTTTCAATTTTTCGGAAGACTCTTTTACTAAAGAGCGTGATTTTCCGATTCGCACTGATGGTGTTATTGCTTTAAATTTAAAGTTGTGTTGTAAAAAATGTTCATTTTATTTTATATAAGCTTTAAAAACGCTACAGAACATATTCTGAAGCATATGTACATATATGTCAGCTGAATATATGCAAAAAGTTGAGTTATTAGAACTCTCAGCTGTGACTGCTCGCCAGAAAGGCTTCAACTCCTAAGATTGAGAGGAATTAGCTCCTTTTTTACAATATAAACATTCTTTATCTAGACTTAATATGTATTTAATAGCTAGTATTGTTGCATTAAGAAATCAGTGTACCCAGAAATGATATTATTCGGTATGCACTAGCCGGAGCAGCCGCGACAACCGCAATGCACACACTCGACAATGCGTCCCTCCTCCAGCTTGGACTTGGGCACGCGACAAATGCAATTTGTGCCAAAATTCGTGTCGCGCGTTTGTATGCAGCGCAAGCAGCAAAGATTCTCGTAGCCGGATTTTTTCCATTTTGCTATTAAGTTGCCATCGGCAATCTTCTCCTTTAGGCAATAGTCGTATAATTCTCGACTGATGGCTTTACGACGATAGTAAAGATCGTAAATGTAGCGCGTCTTTTGGTGATGTATCTTGAAGATGGGCCACAATGATTCCGTAATGCGTTTGCCTTCGTGCGGCTCAGTTTCTGCTTCTCGCATTTTCTGTTCCAGTTCTTCCAGCGTCGGTTCAATTAGTTCCCAGCCTTCTGGTGGTGCTTTGCGGCTTCGGCGCACTTTTGGCATTATTTACTTTAGTGTGATAAATTTAATAAAAATAAGTTTACGCGATAAGATGCTGCTGCATCGGCAATAAAAATAACAAATAAATCAAAAATGTGTGGCATCACCGCACAACATGCTGTCAATCGTGATGAAGGTTGTACAGCACGAAGCCATACATGTGACGTCAAGCTTATAACATTTTCATTCTCCATGCCCTTCAATATTTAACTTCTTCTGCTTTTTACTGATTGAATAGTTCTTTCAATGAAGACTATACCATATCTATTGACTTCGAATTTTATAATAACCAACTTTTGAATATTTTTTCAGTGAAACTGCGAGACCTTCAGCTCGTAAATTCGTACTCTTTTAAACTACCTCTTATATTAATGCACCATGCGGGGTGCTGTCAACCCTAAATGGTGTGAAGTAAGTTGGCATCCCCGCTACCAAACAGCTGGTCGGCAATTTTTTTGAGCTAGAACATTAGAATAATAACAAATTCAATGTCAATAACAATGTGCGTCATTTGAAACAAAGCACAAACTATTAAACAAATCCGCACATAATGGATCCTGTAGTATTCTTCGTTGGGCTAACGTTGTTATATGGCGTCATTTACTTCTTCGACCGCTTCTTCAAGGTGTGTTTTCATATGCAAAATAATTGTCAACCGTTAATTTGTTTTATTTCTATATATAGAGCTGCATGCACTATCCATACGATGCCTTTCTACGCAACACCGGACTGAGAGTTAACTTTATGAGTCTCCATTGGCATTCAAGTGCCAGTGCCTTTAATCGGATGCTTATCCGCTGGGGCTCCACAGCCGGCAACAGCTTAACACGCAATTTTCTAGTCAAAAGCTTTAATATGGGCGTCTTGCTGTCCTTTCTACTGCTGCCCATTGGCATCATATTGCTTATTATTACCATATTTAATGGTGGCAGCGAAACGTCATCAATATCAGCCACCGCGGCTTCAACAGTGCAGTTGGAAATATTATTGCCTGGCGTGAATCTGCCGCTTCAGGAGATTGGCTATTATATAGCCACATTGTTAATGTGCACGGTGCTGCATGAATTGGGACATGCGCTGGCTGCAGTGTTGGAGGATGTGCCGGTCACCGGCTTCGGTTTCAAGGTAATTAATGTGAAGATTTTGTCTTACATTTAAAATGTTTTTAATTAAAAAATATTTTCGTTTTTACCAGTTTTTCTACTGCCTGCCATTAGCGTACACAGAGCTCTCGCACGATCATCTCAATGGACTGCGCTGGTTTCGTAAGCTACGCATTCTCTGTGCTGGAATTTGGCACAATTTTCTCTTTGCCGGACTCTGCTATCTTCTCATTTCCACGCTGGGAATGACCATGTCACCATTTTACACTTACAATCGACATGTAATTGTGGCAGAGCTGACGCCAAGCTCACCGCTGCGTGATGAACGCGGCCTGCAGCTACAGAATGTAATAACGCAATTGAACGACTGTCCAATCAACAGCGAAGAGAGCTGGCTGGGTTGTCTGCAGCAGGCGCAGCAAGTGCGTTTGGGATACTGCATCAGCTCGGACTTTATACGGCTGAACGACGAAAGCATTGACATTTCCCACCACAGCGCCGATGGCAGGCTGCAGTGCTGTGACGAGCGCAATCCCAATGTCAGTTGCTTTGAGTACGTTGAAGATGCAACAGTGGATGCGCCCGTAGAGATTCCACAACATGTATGTCTGCCGGTTCGACGTACACTAGAGGATTCCACCGGCTACTGCAAAGCGGGCATTTGTACGCAAGGCTTCTGCCTTCGTCCCTTGTTGCGCAATACAACCAGTATTTTGGTGTTTATGCGTCAGAATCTGCAACACCAAGCACTGCCACCAGTCGTGTATTTAGGCCAACCGCGTGATGTGCTGCGCACGGTGCGTGTGTCTGGATTTGTGCCACGCTATAAACACATGAGCTCAGCCTGGCCAGATGCCTTGTCACTGCTGCTCAGGTACAATGTGGTCTTTAGCATTGGCCTGGCGCTGATCAATGCCATTCCCTGCTTTGGTTTTGATGGCGCCCACATAACCAGCACAGTGATACATAGTTTTCTTGTGGGACGGGTCGAGGAGCACGCCAAACGTGATCTCATCTCGCTAATCATTACTAGCATTGGCTCGCTGCTCTTTGGCCTGGCCCTCCTCAAAGTGGCCTGGCTGAGTTTACTGCGCCCGCTGCTCCAATAACTTTAATAGTTAAACAAGTACCAAAATGCTAGACTGCTTTTCACACACAGACTTATACTAAACAGCGAATTGTAGCACCTCAAAGGTTTTAGAGTATTTATAGCTTTCATCACGGGTTTCTTGTGTTCGTCTCCCGTATTTATTTATATATATATATAAATATGGTTGTAATTCTAATTCATCAAATTTGTAAAGCTCAAATAAAAACAGGCATTTTTCCTCACTTGCTGCCGCCCTTGTCTCTAACCCCGCTCAACTCCAGGCTCGTCTGTAGCTCAGTCAGACTGCGTCTGCCGCTCTGCAACAGCATTTTAATGGCCACCTCATCGCTTTGGCTGCGATTAGTTTGAAAATCGTGCCTGGCCCATTCCCTTAGCTCCCGTTGACTGTTTTTGTCCGGCACCAGGCGTGTGGTCCGCCATATCTCCCGGTATAGCTTAAGTACTTCCTGGCGCAACATGAACTGTCAAGTAGCATGCGTGTTTTGGTTAGTTGCTGACTTTTGGGGTTAACTTTTCGCTTACCTGCTTTAAACTAAGTGCTGCTTTGGGTATTTTGGACATGTTTGCATTTCATTTAATTCACTTTTATTTTAATTTAATTTTTTTTTATTATTATTATGTGTTCATTTGATTGTGTTCCGCTGGTAGCTACAAAAACAGCTGACTGCAAACAGCTGTTTTTTGTTGTGCCTTTTGTTGACTCTTCTCTGTAAGTGTAAGAGCATGCGCTCTCTCGGAGCTTTTAAGAGTTTATGCCTAGAACTTTGAGCTTTTTGAAAGTAAACTTGTGAATGATATTTGAAAAAAAACAAAGAAAGTTGACCAATCGAAATAATTTAAAATATAAATCTTAAGTATTTTTCATAGTAAATATGCATATGGTAGGGTATAGCTATAATACTTACAAGAAAGTTCCTAACCAGAGTCTGTTGTTCACAGATGACATGCAATAGTATTATATCTCTTAATTATTGTTGTTATGCTATTAGAATATTCACATTAAATGTATATATAAAAATTTATAAAATAAATTTAAAATACTCAAAATAAAAAAAAAAGACAACTTCGTTCGTTTACCATGAAATTGACCCCGACGTGATTTGAACACGCAACCTTCTGATCTGGAGTCAGACGCGCTACCGTTGCGCCACGGAGTCACATGAAATGATCAAGCGCTAAATGTTAATAAGAGCCGAATGCATTAGAAACCGAATTCTAATTCTTAATTCAAATGTTATAAATAAACTAACTTAATAAAAATAGCATTATTTGGCAACTGGCTGCGTTAAATAATAAAATGTGATTGTGCGGCTACAATTTCATTGACATGTAGCATAAAATAAACACAATTAAAATTTAAATGCATTTTTCATCGGCTGTCAGACAATGCGTTAGTCACAATATAATAAATTGCTTGAGTATTTAATTTGGCACTTGAGCACAAAGTCACATTTTTAATCAAATTAATTCAAATAAATTGTTTTAGATGCAACATTTATCTATTGTAGCAACATTGTTTTCTTTTTCGTCTATTGTGATTGACACGCCAGCTGCTTTTATTTATTTTTATTCATATGATTTTGTTGTTGTTCTTCTTGATTATGATGTTCTATTTAAACATTTAATTTAGACCATATACTCATGATGTCATGTCATTTCTATTAACTACCAAAAAAAAACAGATGACAGAAAAGTTAAAAGCCCTGTTATTGGTTATTGGTTAGTCTCCTTAGTTATTTATCTGTTCTTGGTCAGTTCTCAAGGGCGGCTGGCACCAATGCGGCCTGGTACTGACTAGAGTTAGATATTAAGTACTTAGTACATGTTACTGAATGGTAAATAAATTATTTGCATATATATTTTATCAGGCCGCAATTGCCAGCTGTTTTACAATACCCGTTACCAATATTGGCAAGCCCTAGCAAAGAACCATCAATGAGGAATGTAACTGATTGTGAATTGATGGGAAAAAAATATAGAATTAAGATTAATGGTTCTTTAAAATTAGTAAAAGCTAAAATAGACGCATGAAATTTGAGATTCTACAAATGTTTCGCTTTTCTATGAGTATCTAAATATATTTAAACAAAAATTCATCATTAGAGTACTATTGTGTAGTATAAGGAAATTACACACTTATAATATTAAATTTAAAATAATTATGATATCAGATGGGCTAGAAACATTTTTCAAATTACTTAAATATCCCATTAATTTCGCATTTCGATTCTTTCTTATTGCACTGTTTGCTCTTCACAGCAATGCCGTAAATTGTGAATAAATTAAAGGAAATTAGATATAGCACAATATTAAATTTTCAAATAAGAAAAACAAATACAATAAATACATAAATCGAGCAGGTAAAACCACAGCAGCCACACGATGCAATTTATTTTTAACTAGTACAAGTTGCATTTACCAGCGAGTACCGCAATATGAAAATATGCAAAGAGATGCAGAGAGACAGACAGAAAGAGAGAGACAAAGAGACAGAGAGATAAACTGAGACAGTTTCGTTTTCGTTTTCGATTTCATTTTCATGAGACGGAAAAATCTTCTTAGTCGCCTCAGTGCGCAGCTTTGACTCATCAGAGTGAGCGCACAGGTAACGGGGGGGTTGGCAGGGGCACCTAAGGGGCTCCATGCCAATACGTCATCAAGCAGCAGGAGCTGCAGCAGCAGCAGCAGCAACAGCAGCCATTCAGACCCACAGCTGCGCATACGCAGCAGAGGCCTGCAGAACTGCAGAACAAGCAGAACGAAGCACAGCGATAGCAGCAGCAGCGACGCCAGCGTCGCACATTGGAACCAGTTGTTGAATTTTTGCTTAAATATATAAGTTAAAAATTATATATAGTGTGGAAGTTAAATGTGCCTGGCTTTGAGATACCTGTATTTCTTATACGTATACCCTGTATTCAAATTTTAAGTGTCTCATTAAAGAGTAGCCCTCAAATGCATTATATATATTTCATATTTATATAAAATCCAACCTCAAAAAGGTAAAGAAATAAGTTCTGTGTGTTGCGAATAGAGATTCATACATATAAAATACCATGTTTATAAATTTGATAAATTTAAAATATAAATATTCGTCCAACTTTATTCTTAATAATATCACACTATACATATATAATAAACACCAACTAGATCTATTTAAAACCACCATTTGGTCGTTAATCGGTTCTATCTATACATAAAAATTAAGGCATATCATTAAATGTATTATTAAATATTAATATTTGAAACTTATGTAATTTCATTAGGCTTTATCTATGCTTTTTACATTTAAGAAATATTATAACGTTTGCTTGGCTGGGACAGCACTGATTGTCTGCCAGAATAAATAAATAAATGTATGTATTATCAAAAGTAATAACTCGTTAATTGTTGTGTTTTCAATGGTTATATTTTGTGCTTTTTTTTTGAATAAATAAAATGGTTGGATTGAAATATTTTTGTAAATACCTTAATTAATTTTATCAACAATTTTGTGAATTTACTATAAATAAATAAAATGACTTAATTTTAATTTTATTCGATTAAATTAAAAACCCTGATTTATTTTATGAACAATTTTGTGAATTTGTTCCTAAATTAATAAAATGACTTAATTTTAATTTTATTTAAATCAATTAAATACCTTAATTTATTTTATTAAAAATTTTGTGCATTTTTCCTGAACAAAAATAAAATGATTTAAATACTTTTAGCAAAAACTAAATTGTTCTAATGAAAAATGTATATACATATTTGAGACTAAAATCTTTCAACTGATATTTGATAATATCTTATAATACACTACACAATATTCTCTTTATTTATATAGCCAATAAGTAAAGTTGTATTTTGTGCGAACAAACCAGTCAAATTGTACCACTGTGCAACACAGCCAACAGCGACAAAGTAAAATTCATATGGCAGTGGCCGTCAGCGTCAAACGTTCATGAAACGCGGCCGCGTGTGGATGTCGGTCGGAATGAACGCATAAGTAAAAGGCAAAAGAATAAAAGGAAAGAGAACGTGTAAAGAATCTTGAAACTGTTTTCGAAAACACACTCAGAATTGAGTTCGTAAACGTATTCGTATTCGTATTCGGTTTTATATTGAAGCAGTCAAATGCGATGTGCATGTGAAAAGTGAAAATGAAAATGAAAATGAGCATTGGGCATGGTTTTCCTTGACGTTCGAGTTCGGTGCTTGTTGTAAAGCGGAAAATCAAATCAAAAAAATACGAAAAGAAAGGCAATTGTGAGTGAGAAACGGTTGAATACAAATATACATAATGTTGAAAATATAAAGCTATTTTTGGAACATATATTGGACAACGCTGCATTGGAAATTTTTTCGTTTACCAGTGAAAAGTCAAAATATATATTTCAGGAAAAATTAATTAAAATTTATATCACAATGAAGTGCAATTCTGTGAGCTGCATTTCGGATATATCTTAAATTGATTACATTAAAAAAATCAAAAATATGGTTGAAATGTTTTTAAATGCAAACAAAGCAATAATAAAAGCGATGCGACGCAAAATTGAAATGTTTTCTGTGTGAGCCAAAACGAAATACATACATATAAAAAAATATATAATATCTTGATGGCAAGAAATTGAATAAAGATCATCAAAAGAAAACATATTGAAACGAATGTGTACAATTAAAAAAAAACAAAAATAATAATAAAAAAATGTATGTGAACATTTCAAAATATTAACATGAAATTTGTATCTCATGAACAGTGAAATTATTTATGACTAAATACCAATTAAAAAAAAAAATATAAAATATATTAAAAAATATTCAACTATTATTTTCTATGTTGGCCTTTGTTTAATAGGAATCTCTGAATTCAGTTTTGCCATGAATCAAAATGCATATTCCATTGAAGAGTATTTTCAAGTTAATTCTTTTCAAAATTTCCTTAATTTTGCTACAATCCGAATTCAAGTTCTCAAAATTCGAGACATGTGGAGTGCGCGCTAAAAATTTCGTTCTTCATTTTGTGGCGCGTTCAACAATAAGTTTGATACATACCACAAAATCCACTTGGCTCTTGTTGTGGATTTGTTATTGTATTTTGTATTTTGTATTCGAATTTGTGTATTCCCCTGTTATGTGATAGGTGGTAACGTTTCGTACAGGGTATTAAATTACAAGACACCAAAGTGCGCGCGAACCGAACACGCTCGCATGCACACAGACACAGCTACAGATACAGATACAGATACAGATATGTGTGTGTACACAGATACAGATACACGATTGGTATATAAATACACCGCCGTCTGCTTGCGTGCGTATCCAATGGATGCGAAACAATATGCAAAGCGTAGATACAAAGATACATAAGAAGAAGCGGCAAATGAAGCATTCCGTGAATATACCAAAGACGCTGTAATTAATTATGGCCCAAATGGGCAGCATTAGGTGGGCCGGGATAGCCAACAATTTGACCCAAGTATTATTGGAAGATGCACCCCACATTCAATGATTGATCGTTTAAAAAATAAAAAAAAACTTGAAAATAATTCCCGGAAGTACATATTGATATGGCCCTCTGTTAATTACAAAAACGAAAAAAATATTCTAATTTTAAATAAATAATGTGTCAAGTGTGTTAGAATTAGTTTTGAATAACTGATAGGAAATAGGGATAGGGAATAGTTTTGAGATATATACTTAGATAGAACGCGATAGAACACTTAGATAGAATACGATCGTTTAAATAGTTTTAAAAGTAATTGCAACATAATAATTAATTATTATTAATAAACCAAAAAATTGATTTGCTAATGGTTTAAAAATTTGCGGTAAATGACCTAATTAATCTCTAATTTATATTTGTCTAGTGTATTCGGCGTGCGTTGCTACGCCTTCTGTCCAAAAAAAAAAATATTATTTAATTTAAAATTCATTTAAAAAATACTGCCTACTGAGATTTTCGCATTTCATTAATTCTGTGATTGTTACAACAGTGCTGTATACGTTAACAGTGAGTACAACTGTTAAAGCGTGATTGTTGCAACAGTGCTGTATACGTTAACAGTGAGTACAACTGTTAAGGCGCTAGTTACTTTCCTGGAAAGTTTTTCCAAAATTTTGTTTTTTAGAAACCTTCTCCTGGCAATTACGAACAAGTGAATAAATATTTGAGCCAAATCGGTGCAGCTGTTCTGAATTGCTGGAGACCTATAGATATTTTTTGTTCCATTTTTATATAGATAAAATATATTTTTCTGAAAATACGTTCAAAAACTGACAAAATTAGCTAGTTTTACATAAAATAAAACGAAACCAGCTAACTCGTATTTCTCGCGTTTCAGTTGCTAGCCTGTTGAATCCAGTTAACTAATACTTACTACCGACCCAGTTAACAATGTCCGCCAAAACTTCACCGTCAAATTCGCGTGATGCCAATGTAACCACCGCTGCCAGCGTTGGGCCATCAAATGTTCCCAGCGGCGTTGTTCAGATCAAAAAGGAGCTGCCCAGCGATGAGATAAAGGTACGTTTTATGAATGAAATAATAAAAGATACACAGATACAGATACAGATACACATACAGCTAAAGATATAGATGATTTTCATATATTGAAAGCTCTATAGCTATATCGTAATTCTCACCTTAATTTTTGGCAAATTCCAAACAACAAAACAGAAAAAAAACATTTATAATTAATTGCTTCTGTCTTCACATCGTTTTTAAATAGTATTCAATAACAAGGATGCAAAAACAAAACAAAAACAAATATAAAACGCAAAGAACACGCAATTTGCTAAAATAAAATAAACCAAAATATTCGTTTATTTTTGAAATGAAAATGCAAAATAAAGAATGAGAAAAAAAACATTAATTTCATAGAGCAGCAAATATATAAATATATATATTTTTTCACTTTTTCTCCTTGCAGTTGAAAGTGTTTATTTTTGAGGTTTTATTATTTGTTATTTATGGTTTATTTTTGAATTTTTTTATGATAACTCAAAGGTGAATAACACCCACACTTTGCAGCTAACTTATAGGTAACAAAAAGAAATGGAAATCTTCGGCAAGCCGAAGCTATTTACCCTTCCATTAATTGTTCCAACGACAGCATAAATAAATACAAATAAATCTTTAAAAATAAATACATTTTTCGACCGATTATAGAGGTTATTTTTTAATTGTTTCTTTTTTAAGTAAATACAATTTATATGGTTTTTATGGAAATTAAATTCCGATTGTTAAAGAAAAAGCTTTGTATCTGCATAATGTAATTATGAGCCATTTTATTTTCTTTTTTTAATGTTAATAATTAAAAACAGCGCAAATTATATTTATTCCAATAAAATCCATAAAAGTGTAAAACAGCTTGTATACTAAGTGGTATTTTTATATATATGCATATTTAAAGGTCATTTATGATTTATAGTCCATGTACTAAATGTTAAGCAAATTGTTTAAAATTAAAAAGTCATTATAAATTTTTTTCCCAATGTAATATAAAACATTTTTATTAATATAATTACACAGCACAAAGATATTGCAATTTAATTAGTTATACAATACAAAAAAACAACTACAAAAATACACAAGAATTTTCTAAAATATTTAGATAAATTTTGCATAATTAGTTTTCAATTTCAGCAAATGATATTTCATCCTCTCCATTACAAAAAAAAAAGAAAAAAAAAAACGCACATTCGAACAAAAATTTCCAACTAAATCTAAACCACATTGAAACAATAATCCGAATCCCACAACAAAATATTTAGTTTCGTGATGAGAGCAGAGCAGAGAGCATATTTAAATATTTGAAATATGCAGTTATCTTCCACTATGCCACAACCCTTGTGTACATCCCCCCCTCGTCAGTTTTACATTACCATAACAGAATTCAACAGAATAATATTTGTTGCATTCAGATCCTGGCTTGAAATTGGCATGGAATTGGCGACTGGGCGAAAGGGAGGGAATTTGTAAACGGAGTTTGGGGGGCAACTCTAGCAATTACGATTACGCCAACATTGTGCGAGAGTTAACTGTAAACCGAAGCATTGCTGGTAATTTTATATTGATAAATTTTTATAATCATTTTAACGAGTGAGTGAACGAGTGCCACTTCCAGTCTTTGTTTGTGTGTGTGTGTGTGTGGGTTGCAAATAGACGCAGACTGCCTGCCTCACTCTCAGACGCTGTGTCTCTTCTTACCTCGTTGCCCATACCCGTTCTCTCTCTCTCTCTTCTTCGCTTTACATTTTGTTCAGTTTGTTTCTCTGTGTGTGTGCGAGTTTTTGCCAAATGAGCAAAATTAATTTAATGCCAGAGACCCACGAGAATGACAACAACAACAGAAACAACAACAACAACGATGACGGCGGTCTCACAACATATTTGTAGCTCTTGTTGTTGTTGTTGTTGTTGCACGTGTAATCGGATCGGTAAACTGAAATTGTACCCGTTGGCTTGCAGTTGAGCGCAATGATATTATTAAACAGAAAAATTATTATAATGAATGAGCTGCTTTTGGGATTGTGTTCGTTCGGTCTTTGGGTCTGGGTTTGAGTTTTGGTTTTGGATTCGTATTCGGATTTTCCTCGCCTGTGACTGCCAACTTTTGGGATATTTGCGAGGAAGTGAGCGTTTAGAGGGGGATTTCGTTATAATATTCTTACACAATATATAGTTAATATCGTAAGAAAAATTAAAAAAAATAAAAAGTAAGTTTTTGACTGCTGCCGGGAGTTGAACCCGAGAACTGTCGTTTGTTAGGCGGATGCCTTGCCCACTGAGCTACTCTGTCTGAATTCCGCCGTCTCCAATTTACTTACATCAACCTACAGAGCAGATAGAATAAAGAGTGGAAGTTTGGTCTCGGAGCTTAACCTCAAAATAGTTCATGCAAACCAATTCCCAAACCAGAACTTAAAGCTTATTGATCATTTTATTCAATTTCTTATTCCGACAAATATTGCATATTCACACAGAAATCTTATATTTTCTTGCTGATTTAGGGTCCACTATTAAGAATTATCTGTACACAATATAATACCTGTGTTACTTCTATATAAAAATTTATATTATACTAGCTTATCCCGCTCCACAAAAATAAAAATAAAAATAAACAAACTAATCATATTCCACAATGTTATTGTGATTGTAGGCTACTGCGCCATCTGATATACTCCAGCTAAGATTTTCATATAATTTTAAAAAGCATTTTCCAGCCACTTCCCGATATATTTTTTATAAAATTTTTTCAGAGTGTCAACCTACGATATTATAAGAAAATTTGGTAAAAATTGCAGGTTTCTAGCTTTTACCGTTTAGCCTGCTCGTGAGTCGCCAATCAGTCAGTCTGTCAGGTTGAACTGTTTCTTGTAATATCAATTAAAAATATAATTTCAATATTAAATATACAATTTTATACAAATTTTGTAAAAGTTTTCGATTCTGATTTCGCATAAAAAAAAAACTATAAAAAACAACAACAAACAGTTGCCCTTAACAGTATGCAACACTTCTGTGCACAAATTTCAATAAAAATATGAAAATTTACCTGTTTCTTGGCTCATTGCCCATGCTATAATTACAAGCTGCGTTGGCAGCAAGACAGAGACAAACTTAATGGCCAGAAAATATAAAACAAAACAGAAAACAGAGACAACATAATTACAACACAACAATAATAACAAATAACAAACAACAAAAACAACATTAACGCGCCTCATGGGTGCAATTCGATAGCTCAGCCGTAAGACGATACGGTTCAAGGTTTCCGCTTTATGACAACGACGCGTAGTCCAACCCAAAAAAAAGAGGAAAAAAAAAGAAATCCGAACAGAAACGAATCAAACCGAACAGAACCGAGTCGAGTCCATTGCCTCAAAAGGATTCATACGAAAGGAGGAAGGAAATACAATGCAAATGCGTAGGGAACTCAATGACTTATTAATCATTCAATAGAGCTTCCAAAATAAACTAGATAAATATTTTCAAAATAATAAGACATTAAACATGATAATTAATATTAAATATGATAGTTAATATTTCTTGTTAACACATATAAACATGGCAATTTAATAAGCTGCCCTCGTGCTTGTGCCCTCGTCAACATTGCAAACACAGACATTGAAGGTAAACAAAGGTCTGAAATTGACGCTTAAATATATTGCGTACATGAATTTAATATATCTAGTTAGAGTGGGCGTATTCCATAATATTGACAAATAATATTGTTGTTATTATTCTAGCACCTGTACGCAATAGGCCAAATGTGTTTATAAAGAATTCAAGTAACCAGAAATTAACTGGTTGTAGTCCAAGCATAAGTTTTTCAAAACTGAAGCGATTTCTTTCTGCATTTAATTATTATTATTATTATGCAGTGTAAGTTGAAAAGCAAGACATACCCAAAATTAACGTTCATATCCTATTTCGGACCTAAAAAATCCAACTGCGCTTAACTTTTTTTTATATATATTTTATTTTCGATTTTATGGTAATTTTTTTTAAAAGTAGCACACTTTTCGTCTATCTATAACTCTGTTGGTGTTGGTTATTTCGAGAAACCTACTTCAGCAAAGTTGTTCAAAATACTACAAGGTACAATTGTTATGAATACGCCAAATCTTTAAATTGAGTTCCTGTAGCTGTTTTGGACTAACATAATGGAAATATCGTATTTTAGGAGCCATTTGCTTGGATTTTTGGGGAAAAAAAGTTGTTCTTAAGAAAACTTTTTTGTTTTTCAAGATATCAAAACAAAACTTGGAAGTTCGTTGAAGTATTATAGTGTGAATGATCTGTTTAATAATCACCGAAATCGCACAACTATAACTTATAACTAACATAGGAAAAACCTGGTGAAAAATTTATTATTATATGAACAAATTTTGTTGTTTTTGAATATATCGGAATTTATAAAATATTTACATTGTTTTAAGTTTTTCAAGATATTAAAACCAAACTTAGAGGTTCATTGTAGTATTATAGTGTGAATAATCTGATTAATAAACACCGAAATCGGACAACTATATCTTATAGTTACCATAGGAAAAACCTGGTGAAAAATGAAAAAATTTTGTTGTTTTTCAATATATCGGAATTTATAGAATGTTTAAAAATATTTATTTTGTTTTGACTTTATAGTGTGACAGGTTTATATATCCTCCAACTATTTGCTCACACACAAACATTTTTATCAAAGTATAACCTTCTATATATGAGTAGACTAGTGTAGAGCAGTCATATTATATTACACACACACACACAATGACAACGCAGCCACTCAGGGCCAACACCAACCCCTGGTAGATTAGTGAGGGGGGGTGGGGTAAGGTAAGGGTGGTGGGAGCACAAGCTAGGCACAGGCACAGCTCAAATAACGCCGCAGTAGCAGAACTTTAATAACAGCGTCGCAGATTGAATTACAAACAAAATAGAATATGATAAATTCTATACGAAAACAACAACAGCAAATGCAGTTGCCTCCACACTGTACGTGTGTGTGTGGGGGCGTAACATGAGGCACCCTGTGAAGGCAGCATCAGTCAGACTGCTCCCTACTTGACAGGTGGCGTCAGATATACCCGTTAGCTAGAGCGAAATGGCAAGAGCTCAAATTAAAATAACGTTAAATTTATTTGAGCCACACTAAGTGGGTGGCATTATGCCGCTAAAAGGATGCACCACCTCCAGCTGACACAACTACCATGCGTCAGATGGCGCTTGAGTGCTGTTGGGATCAAGTGCAATCAGAGCTATTGGCTTGAATGTGTGTATAGAAAAATGCACAAAGAAAGCGGGAAAAGGCTATAAATAGATCTTCTAGGAGTGGACACATTTAAATAAGCCAGCGAATGAAGTGTTTAATATTCGGACATATTTTGGAGTAGCCCACCCTCAAGTGAAATCCACTTGAAATTATTAAATCTATGTGCACATTCAATTTCAAATCAAAAAGTCATTTAAATGCAGCGTTATGTTAGTGCTAACAGCGCTCTGTTAAATTAACATTTATTTAACATTTTATTCAACATAATTCTACATAAAGAATTTTGATTGTGAATTTTGAGAGAAAAAACCATTTCTTTTTAAACAAGGAAAAAAATTAAAAAATTATAAAATTATAAAAAAATTATTATTATTATTAAAAAATTATTCTAAAATTATATAACACTCCAGTAGACTTTCAAAAAAAAATAAGTTCGATTTTAATAACATTTTATGAGCAGAAAATTAGATTTGTTAAATGAAAAAAAGAAAATTAAATAAAAATTTTAAAAAAATACATATAATGAACCAAAAACTTCAAATTATAGTGTAATAAGACAATAAATGTAATGAAAAAAATAATTTAAAAACGGCTAAAACTATATAATTTCAGTAGACTTAAAAAAAAACACGTTAGATTTTGATAACATTTTGTGAGCAGAAAATTAGATTTGTTAATAAAAAAAAGGAAAAATGTTATAAAAAAATTATAAAAAAAAATATAATAAAAAAAAAACTTACAATTATAATGTAATAAGAAAATAAATGTTATAAAAAAATAATTATAAAAGGCTGAAACTATATAACATTTCAGTAGACTTTAAAAAAAATCACGTTCGATTTTGCTAACATTTTGTGAGCAGCAAATTAGATTTGGTAAATGAAAAAAAGAAAAATTAAATAAAAAATTATAAAAAAAATATATATAATGAATCAAAAGCTATAAATTACCATGTAGTAAAAAAATCAATTTTATACAAATTTAAATAAAATAAAAATAAACAAGAAATATAAAATTTAATCAAAATTTTGTTCTATTTTTTTTTTTATTTTTATTTTAATTAATAAATAAATAAAATTTAATCAAAATTTTGTTCTCAGATAATAACACGTTAAAGTGAAGTTTTTCGTTTTGATATTCGCGAAAAAATTTTCAGTAAACTTTTTTGGATTAAGTGTTCTAATGGCAGCTATATGATATAGTGGTGCGATCCGGTTAGATCTTAAATAGAAAAAATGTATAAGCTGCCTGCAACATCTGTGTAAAATTTCAACAAGTTAGCTCTGTAACTATGAGTTAAACATTTTTATAATAATATTGTAATACTCTCTATTTTTAAAAAAGTCTTTGATAGTTTGTTGTTTTGTCAAATTGAAGAAGGCAGAGAAATATTTGGCACATATTAGAAATAGTAGAACAGTGCAATAAATAAATAATAAATAATAAATAACCAGACTTAATTTTGTTATTTTTTTTTTTTGTTAAGTTGTTTTTGTTATTATTGTTTGTTAAGTTTAATGTAAGTTGTTGATAAATAGCAGTAAAAATTAATGTTTCCCAAAAAAAAAAAAAACAAAAAAAAATGTGCAATAAAAATACTCATTCATGAAATTGTTTTTTAGTAAACTTGCACTATTCTATCATATGTCAAGTTTTAACCCAATCTTCCTAAGTAAAAAGGTCATTGTAATACAATATACACATATGTACATATGTACATATGTATGTGTAAACATACCAAAACTCTTTTCAGTTCCATATGAATGTACATACAGATGTACATACCCATATCTGATGTACAGACGACATACACATTAAAATGAAATAAAATATTAGGTTGCAAAACGCTGGAAAACTAAAAATTCACACAGATACACAGAGAGAGACAGGGAGAGAGAGATATACAAAGACAGAGACGGATAGAGAGCCCCCCAAGTATGTCATGTAAGAATTCAAAAGAAGGACGCGCGTCATCCAATCCCGAGCTATCGATATTCGATTACAAAAAAAAAAAAAAAACAAACTAAAAACCGACTGACTTTGTGCTCGACTCAAACACACACATTATTACCGTTGAGAAAACTAGCGTAATTCTAGAATATCTTGTTGTTGTTGTTGTTGTTATTTTCATTTTTTTTTTGGGGTGGTGGTGTTGGTGGTGACTGTACGGGATTGGGTTCGGCCTGAGCTCTGTTGCAGTTTGGTTTATGTTAGTTCGTTTTTAGTTTAAGCAACATCAGTGGCAGCAACATCAGTGGCAGCAACAGTGCCACAGCTCTGTTCTGTTGAGTTCAGTTTACTGGGTTCAGGGTGAGTTATTATAAGCGTATTGGGTTGCCCCATCGTCTCCGTCGTTAGCCATTGCCAACGTATACTTTACATTATTCTATTAGGTTTCTTTTTGAGTAACTGTAGACAAGTATTAATGTAGCCGACTCGCATAACACACAGCGTCAATCTGTGGCAGCAGTGTGGCTATATAACTATGAGGCCATAGTCAAGACACAAAAAGCTTCTAACTACCCACTATCAGGTACAGGCAGCCAAAGGATATTATTGAAATTGCCTTGTTGGCTTTTGATTAACTGCAAAAATTCAATTTGTTCATATAGTTAACAGGAAACAAGAGCTAGCCTTTATTAAAAGTGTTATTTTCTAGCTTTATATTTTTTTAACTATTATTATTATTGAATTGTTTTATTTTTTATAAAATAATTCATTTAATTTCACTAACTAAAACATAAGTTCGCTAGCATATTATAAAGTTATAATTAAAATAAAATTTAAACAAAATAGGCACCAAAAATTATTGTGAAAATTTTTTCTCACTTTACTGGTGGGAAATCCAAGTGATTATCAGATTTTGTACGATAATTAAGCTTAAATTTTATAATTGTATGTATTTTAATTAAAAGCAATTAGTTTCAAGCAAAATGAGCAGAACAAAGTTCCTGGAAATCGCAGAGAAAAACGAAATTCCAAGCTAACAAGGACTCTGAGTTGTCTATTAATCGATAAGCGAAAAAATGAAATATAAACCAAAAAAAATATATAAAGATTTTTAATATGATACTATAAACTATAGATGCATGTCATTGATAAGAAAAATATTCTAGGATATACGTTTAATTAAAACGAGGGAAAAATAGGGTGAAAATGCAAACAATTTCGAGGTAGAAAGATTTATTTTAATTATTGCGCATTTCAAAAAAATATCTTAATATATACACTCAAAAAAAAGTGTACATCCAATTGTGGAAAACTGACGTCAGTGGTTGGAAAAACAGGTTAGAAAAAGCGCCATAGAAATTTTTTTATGCCCTGTAGATTTAATTACCACAAAGTGAAGAAAATGTTGTAACTCTGGCAGATAAAATTTTCTGTTTTATTTATTTTATTTAATTATTTCGATAACTCGAGGAAACTTTTTCTACAAAACATGGAAACATCTATAAATTTATGTCCATAATAAAAAAAATCCGTTATTTTTTTAAATTTGAATAAAAAAATTACTTTACTTTGGTTAAAGAAATAAGTCAAACATATTTTGTAAAAATTTATATTGAGCATAGAAAATTTTCTGCAGGTTAATGAATTTTATATTCAATTTATAGAACACCTAGATTTCATATTGTAGAAAATCCATACTTCCGATTATAAACCCATAATTTTTTTCGTTTATTCATATCATAGAAAATATATTCGTACTGTGGAAATTTTCACTTCTTTGTAGAGATTTATACTCTGTTTGTAGAATTTAATTTAATTTTTTTTATCGAAAGTGTTTCTATACTTAAAAAAATTTTTTTTTTCTTAGCTTCAAAACTAACATACAGATGAACAGATCTATTTACCTATTGATGGGAATTAAATTCATATACATATTTATATACTTATCGGTCTGGAATAACTTTAATATAGATAATTTTAATACATAGCAATATCGAAACTTGTCCATCGAATCTTTTTATGTTTTTTTTTTGAAGAATTTATGTGAAGTGAATTTTTGAAATGGGAACTGGACTCGCCACACACTCGTCAAGTCAGCTTTTGGTTCATTGCGATTCATAATAAAAACGAAAATTTGATATGTTGCTGTAAGTTGAGATTTTTGCGAAATTCAACAGACAGAGACAGATATGGGGAGAGAGAATATATATTTAGCAAGAATGGAAATTGAAATAAGCAGAGTGCTGCAATTGCCAACTGTATCTGTCAGATACTTTGTGCAATAATTACAAAAAATGCGAAGAGAAAAAAAATAATACTTGTGATGATGAGGAAATGGGAATGGGAGTGAGACGACAGACTTGGGCATAAACGAGTAAACAGCAGACAAGGCAGGCTCACAGGCAAAAAACCGGACAAGTCACAACTCCATAACAACAACAACAACAACAACAAGAACCACAACAACAACAACACAAGGCATACAATTTCATTTTTTAATTAATTGATTTTTATTCGCATTTCGGTTTAGAATTTCAGCGCAAGTTTAAATATCTCGACGTCGTCGTCGTTGTCATCAGTGATGGAGGCTGCCTGTAAACCCTGCTGCCCCCTGCTGCCCCCTGTTGCCCCACGTTACCCCTCTAGTCCCTGTGCCACCTTCTAGCTACCCCGCTAACCTCAGCTGAAACTAAACGAACGCACAAATCAGAAATTAAAAACCAAACATAAATTAACAGTCAAATGATATTAAAAACCAACAGACAGAGACAGACTCTACCAACGACAGAGATAGCGATATATAGAATGTCAGAGTGAGGGAGAAAGAGCTAGAGAGAGCGAGAGCTAGAAAGAGATAGCAAATGAAAAGGTACAAACGATATGCTAAGAGCTAACAGCAATGCGCCTCCGATTACCGCACAGTTGGACTTGCGACTGCGAGTGGCAAACTGAACTTGAGACCGGCGTGCGTCTCTACTACCCTGCCCCTGCCCCTGCCTCGCCCCGCCCTGTCCCGCCCCACCGACGAGGTCGCACCTGAGGCATGTAATCGATACGCACACAGTCGTCACACGATTTTTATCGTGCGAATAGTTAATACTCTACCACCTCTTTGCCTGTCACCGATACAACCTGGCCCAGAGACCTGGCCCACAGATGCTACCAACAACTGAGCCCAACAATCGAGACTTTTAGACGCTTATTAGACGACTTGCGTTTGTCAACAAGTTGGCAGCGCCGCTTAATTTGCAACTGCCCCACTGTGCGCTGCCCACAGTGTCCAGTGTCTGCAGTCTGGTGTCAGTTGACAAATGCCAAGCTGCTGGGCTGCAGTTAGTTAGCAAGTAGCATTCAAGTCCAAATGATTCATAAGCTTATTATTAGTATATATTTTTACTATTATTAATATTAATATTATTGCTCGACTAAGTCTAGCTTTATATTTTTTTAATTTACAATGAAAAATCTACCAAAATCTTATCCGATTCTTTGCTTACCTTAACTAACCTTTGCCACGCCCCTAAGGCGTCTGTCAGCGGCTGTGTCAACACTGCCTGCATGTCGTATGAGTAATTTATCGTTCCTGGGAAGCACCAAAAATGTTGTGTCCATATGTGGACTGTACGGCAGCTCATAAGCGTAGTGGGGGTATTCTTAAGATTAACATATTTACTAAATATATTATTTAATATTTTTAAATTGAATATCAAAAATAATATTAAATTAAATTTTAAAAGCCACAAATTAAAAACAATTGTCTGAATAAAGCAATGTAAATATTTATTTTTTTTATTTATTTTTTTTTTTTTTCAAGGCATACGGGGATTGCCAAATATACCCCTTATAACCTTGTTTGTCTTTTAATTCAGCCTGTTAGAAACACTGGCTAACCATTTGTATAAAAAATAAATAACAATATCAATAACAATAATAAATAACAATTAATAAAGTTGATTTAAATTGAATATAAAAAATAATACTAAATTTAATTTTAAAAGCCACAAAAGACAATTATTTTTGTCTAAATAAAGCAAAGTATTTTTTTTTATATATTTTTTTTTTTTTATTTAAATTTTAATGCATACGGGTATCGCCAAATATACCCTTTGTTTGTCTTTTAATTCAGCCTGTTAGGCGCACCGGCTAAAAAAATAAATGACAAATAAAAGTATCAATAATAAAATTAAAAAAAAAAAACAATTAAAAAAGTTGATTTAAATTGAATATTGAAAATAAAATTTAATTTAATTACAAAAGCCAAAATTTAAAGAATTGTCTGAATAAAGCAAAGTATAGTATACAAATATTTAGCTAAATAAATATTAAATTTTAGCTAACAAACTAAGGTTACCAAAAAATCATAACAGCTTAATAATAATTTTAATTTAGTATTTAAGAAATTATTCCTAGAACGAGAACTGAATTTTTAAAGCATATTAATCAAGCTTAGGCCAGGGAATTCAAGTAACAAAATAAATAAAAAAAAAAGGAAAAAATAATTTTATTAAACTAACGAATAATTATAATTTTTAGCGCAGCGTTTTAATAAAAAAAATGTTCATTTATAAAGTAAAAGTTATATATGTAAAATCCTTTTTGATTTTTAAAGAGAAAATTATAAAAATAATTAAATAACTCTTACTTACAATTTCTTAAAATTCAAAGTTATATTGAATTATATTTTTAGCATCTAATTTCTTAAAACATAAATAAAAAATAAATGTTATTTTTTTTAGCCAATATTTAAGAGTATTGGAAGCAATTATTATATCGAATATTATACATAAATTTTTCATTTTTAAAGAGAGAATTATATAAATAAATAAATTATTCTTACTCACAATATTTAAAATTTAAAGTTATATATTGAATTATATTTTTAGTATCTAATTTCTTAAAACAAAAATGAAGAAAAGTGTTCTTTTTTAGCCAATATTTAAGAGTATTGGAAGCAATTATAATATCGAAAATTATATATATTTATATATGGAAAAAAGTCAATAATTGAACTTTAATGCGAGCATAGAATTTTAATTTATAAAATTACATATTTATAATTATATTATAATTATGTAACAGTTAGTTTGCAAATCAAGTAAATTTTTGCATGTTTTAAAAATATTTAATTAAAACTATTTATATATTTAAAAATTCTTCCAAGATTTTACCAAACAAGACAAAGTTGAAGGAGACGCAAAATGTGTTATCCTTGGCACTTTCCAATCAAAAGCTACCTTACTAAACTCAAAATAAACTCTCAAAAAATAAATAGCTTAATTAATCTGAAAATTTGTCTGGGGGCCTACTTCATATACCCTTTTTGGTGACGCCTCTGTTGCGTCATTTGACTGCAACAACAAGAAAATCGACTTCGACGACTTTGAATATGAGAATTTCAATGTAATTTGATACGTCTTAATGCAGTTTCGTAGCCTTGTGTGAAATTTTTGTATCCATACCAGACAATGCATACTCACACTTATGCATATAGTATATTATATACTATATCTATATCATTTTGGTTTGTTTCATTTCAAGAAACAAGAAACAAAAACCGAACAAACTTCAAAAAGCCGCAACAGTTCTTGGGACTTTGACTGCTCCCTGTACTGCCTCTGTCTCTGACTCTGATCAGGCTTTTGAGACACACATTGTTGTTTAATTTGAAAACAGTATTAAATGCAAAAAGGCACACACTCATACCCTCAAACACACACGCACACGCTGGCCAAAAGTATTGCATATCGATGTCATGCCCAGCATCAGCAGAGGGTACAGGGAAGTTGCAGCTGCCAAGGGCAGATCCCATTCCAAGGAGAGCAACAAAAACAAAAACATGAAGGATTATACATGCAACTGCTGCCCCTTGCCAACTACATGCACCTCAACCCCTTCGATCCACAACCCACATGGCCTGCCGGCTCCTTTATGAAGTTTTGTTTTGTGGATACGTGTGTGTTAACTGATATGCTTATCTGGCTCTGCACGTGTGTGTGTGTGTGTGTGTGTGTGTGTGTGTGAGTATGCCACAATTTTCAACAAACTTATTAATTACAAATGAAGCATAATCCTATCTAAAATCTTTGAAAAATATTTAAAACAAGGCTTCATATTAAAGGCAACAATTTTTAAAGCAAATTTTGGTTGGCGACATACTCTATTTTTAATCGTATTTAAATGTAAATATTCTTACCTTAGTGTTATTTAATTTGGAATAATTTAATTTATTTTTTTATTTATTTATTCTGGCAGACAATCAGTGCTGTTCCAGATAAGCAAACGTTATAATATGTAACAAAAGAATAGAAAAAGCCAAATTAAATTACATAAGTTTCAAATATTAATGACACTGACACAGGGCATATTTATTTGCCAGTCTGGCCAGCTATGCCCCTACTCACAGCCAGGTTAGTCAGTTAGTAATAAAAGTTGATAAAGTATTTATAATTAAAAGTTAAATTACTACCAAAAAAAAAAATAAATATAAATCTAATGTTTAATAAAAAAAAAAAAAATATATATATATATATATAATTAAATTAAAATTAAATTAAAAAAAAAATTTTTAAATAAAATAACATAAAAGTTAGTCAATAAATAAGAAAATAGGTAAAAGGAAAATAAGATCAAATTAAAGATAGGTATAGAGAGACAAAGAAAAGAAGTAAGAGAAAAATAAACAAATTTTAAAGAAAGTTAGAGAGAAATCTCTGACCCAATAGAGGAGATGTATTAGCCGGGCTGGCCGGCTAAGCCTACACTCACATCTATTGTGGTCAGGGTTTTCTTGTAAGATATAGGGAAATATAGTATTTTAAAGAGGGAAGAGAGAGTTCAGTTGATGATAGTTTCATTAGCGTAAGTTATCTTAGTTTTGCTAGCACTCTATTGAAACTTGTGCTGACTAGAAGGCTTTGGAGAAAACATTGTTTAACTAACATTGTTTAACTAACAAAAAACTGTTTTACAAGCAACACTAAAATTCCATATAAAATAAAACCCTTTTTTTGTAAGAAGGATAAATAAATTAATAATTTTAATTAATTAATTGAATAAGAAAATATTGGCGATCTGTTTCGGTAGCGACAAAGTAACCCTACACAGATACATTTCGAACATCTGAAGAACATTAAAATTCCATATAAATTTAGAACTTTTTTTTTTTTAAAAAAAAGGATAAATTAATAAATAAATTTAGTTGATTAATTGAATAAGAAAATATTGAATCTGTTTCGTTTGTAACAAAGCAACCCCACACAGAGAAATTTCCAACATCCGAAGGGAACAATTAGGCAGGAAAATATTATTTTGCAAGCAACAATAAAATTAAATATAAAATAAGACCTTTTTTTTTTAAAAAAGGATAAATAAATAAATATTTAGAAATAATGAATTAAACAAAATATTGTAAATTTGTTGCGGTAAATTGTTAGGAAAATATTATTTTGCAAGCAACAATAAAATTAATATAAAATAAGATCTTTTTTTAAATAAGGATAAATAAATAAATATTTTGAAACAATGAATTGAAGAAAATATTGGAAATTTGTTTTGGAAGTAACAATTCAACCCTACACAGAGAAATTTCCAACATCCGAACAATTTGACGGAAAAACATTATTTCGCAAGCAACAATAAAATTCTATATAAAACTTGACCTTATTTGGTTAACAAAGAATAAAAATAAATTGAAGAAAATATGGGAAATTTGTTTCCGGCGCAACAATGCAACCCTACATAGAGAAATTTCCAATTGAAGTCACTTGAGAATTATAAGCGATAATAACACAAAACTGCTTTATTTTGTAGTTAGAATGTTTTAATGTTATATGATATACCCTGTTTTCAGTAAGTGATCTGCAAATACATATAATCTAATGTACATACCCCATTCTGTCAGTTTATTAATAGGAGATGCCTCTTTCTCATGAATGTTACATTAATTTGCACAGTTCTATGATCACATTTTTAATGGGTACAGAGTGTAAAAACGACTTTTTTAACTATTTTATGGCAATTATGTAAAGTTCAGAGAATCAGATAACTAAATTGTTTATATAATAAACGAATGATCTTTATTAAAAGAATTATTTATTTATTAATTTATTTTAAATTAATTGAATTGACATATTTGCAGGATAAATTATTTTTCGACATCTCAATGATAATTGTTCTTTCTTATTAAATTTTTGGTTTCATAACCCTAAAAAATATTGTAAATGTTTTTAATTGATATAATTTATGAAAATATGTTATATAAAATGATCTTGTGCCTAATATACAGTGGGGAGCAAAAGTGAGTACATGTTTGCATAAAGCGCACTTCGGTGTGAATAAAACAGAAATTAGTTAAGCAAATACAATCATTTTATTTTTTACTTATTCTATATTTAATACACTACAAATAAAGGAAAAAAAATTAACAGTTGGAATATCATGGAAGAAGAGAAATAAAAAAAACAAAAACAACTCGCATGTACTCATTTATGCACCTTTGGCATTTCAAGTTTCTTATCAGCAAACAGATCTAAATTTACCGTTAATTATCATCCTATTGCTTTCGTACTATTTCTTTGACTAAATTGCAAAGTGCGTATTATTATTTGAAGTATGAAAGTTGTTACATCACCGCATGTGTGTTAATCCCATTTGAATTGTATACATTTCAAAAAACTATCACAATTCTTGATCTGCTGATTAACAACCATATTAGTAACATTTTGTGGTTGCTCCCTAAAAATAATAAAATAAAGAAGTAGCCACAATTATGCAGCTCAATGAGCTGCACCTGCTGCTAGTGGTGTGTGTGTGTGTGTGTAGATAGGGCGTCAGAGTGGTGCCGAGAGGTATTGAATTGCCACAAGATACAGCTGCCAGCTCTATTTAGAGAAGACTGACCCAAATACCAGAATTGCGAGACTTTTGGCCAGGCTATTGAATGACACGAGCCACTTCTTGAGGCATTTTGATTGACGTAATTGAAACTGTGTCAGCATTTTGGCTAAAATGTCTCACTTTATATCATTGGCATTTCTTAATCTGTTGAACTGTGCTTCAATTTCTTTCCAGGAATTCGCACAACACACTATGAACGAGCTGCTGGGCTGGTATGGCTTTGATGGCGTCGATGTGGATCGATTGGACCTAACGGCCAAGACTTCGCGATTGCTGCAAAGTGCCGCTGCTGCAGCGGTGGCTACACAACAACAACAGCAGCAACAACATCAGCAGCAGCAGCAACACCAACAACAACAACAGCAACGCAGCGTTCATAGCCATATACGCAGCAGCCGCAGCAGCACTCTGGCAGCGGCTTATCACAACAACAACAACAATAATAACAACAATAATAATAACAACAACAGCAGCAGCAGCAATGGCAATAATCGCAAATCGAGCAATTTAAATTGTCACAGCAATACAACAACACCATCGGATCATGATACCCGCAGCTCACGCGAGGATGACTCCAAGAGTCCTCATTCAATTGGCAAGCCGACGGCAACATCCCTGACAACATTGCATGCCGAGGAGAAAATAGGTGCGTATTAAGCAGCCGACATGTAAGCCGAGCAAACAGTCAAAAAAAAAAAAAAAAAAAATAATAAAAAGAAGCAATATTTCCTTGCAAAGCTCTCCTTAAAAAATTTAAATATTCAACCGATTATTTCTATGGCAACACTATTATATAGTAATTCGATTTTATTCGAACTTTATCAGATAGTACAGCACAAATTCCTATATCGATATGATGAGTTTGATTTCGATATCTTGAAAAACAAAAAAGTTTTTCATACAAACATGTTTCAATCGATTGTTTCTATGGAAGCTATAAGTTATACTAGTCCAATTTTAATGAAACTTGATCAGATTGTTCAGAATATTGTTCTACATCGATTTGCCAAGTGTGGTTTTAATATCTTAAAAAATCGTTGCTATGGCAGCTATATTATATAGTGGTTCGTTTGATTTTATCATACAAACTACCTGCCTCGACAATATAAATCTGTGCCAAGTTTCTAAAAACTAAAGTCAAATTATATATACTTTAATGGGATCGGAGACGTTTTCCTCTATGCATTATATATTCCGTGACAAAATCATAATACTCTTTGGCAAAGATATACAAATAAAAAAAAATTATGACTATATTGCAGACATATTAAAAAAACTTTTCTTGGCAAGTTATATTTTTTTTTTTAAATAGAAAACCTTGCAAAAATTATTATAATTTGTCATGAAACTTGTATCGCATATAAGGATACGTCTAACGCTCCATAAATTATATATATCATGACTCAAACTTATCGGAGAAATTTAATATTTTAATCGGAACAAACTAGCTAAGTTCAATAAAAATCTAACTTAAATATCAAGCAATCAAGTTGGAAAATTAAAAATCTGACAGAGAGACGGGTATTTCTAAATCGATGCAGCATTATGACATCGAAGATAAATAAGATTTACAGTTAAACATACAACTCTTACCATTTTCTCGGCACAGGGTATTTAAATAGACAACTAGTTAGATGAGTAGTCAAAAATCAAAATCAAAATCTGTACATAAATTCAGTTGCTTCAAGGCTGCTACTGTTGTTGCTGTTGCTGCTGACGATATTTGTTGCAATTTGATAAGTTCGACTTGTGCCCCCGCATCATCCGCAATTATATACACCTCCCTCCTCCCTCCTGCCACCGCTGCTCCAGCAAGTCAGTCATTATACGATTTTTGCTTACGGACAGGTTCGAAACTTTGCTAACTTTTCCATCAGTCTGCTGCTGCATTATCGAATATCAGATTCATTAGGACCCAAATATGGTTTACACAAATTTTGAAACAAAGTATTCATGGTGAATGGATGCCGTTGTCTGGATATTTGCATATTTCCAGCATAGTAAATATAAATGAGCTGGGTCTGGGGGTCGGGCCAAGGGTAGCCTATTGAATGACAGGCCTCAGTTGTGTGTAGGCAAACAACTAACATGGGCGTAAAGTCCTTTTAGATATCCATGTACTAAAGATAAAACAAGAAAATTGTTAACATTGAGCATAAATTTGTTTATTTGGAATTCACATAGGAGTCATGTGTTAGCTAGCCTTTTAGACCTTTTAATTGGGTTAAAGGAAATTAGGTTGAATTTATAGTAACTGTTGAATTGGTAGCAGAAATTAAGTGAGCTGATAATGATATGATAATTAAGTCAATCATTGAAGACATTTGTTTGTGGCTACATAATGGTAATAAGAAATAAAAAAATTAATTAAATCATTTGTATATTGTGCTTACCATGTGGTGTATTTAACATTTTATTTACCGAAATTTATTACTTGAACTGACTTGAAATTGAAACAGAAAATGAATTAAAAAAATGGTATGTGGAGAAATTTGTATGCCTTTTATACTATCTGGTAAAGCTGTATGGGAATTAGGGCGAAAAAAAACGGCGCCCATAAGTATGCAACGTACTGCATTGCTTTCTTTTAGTGTTTTTTATATATATATTTTATTTATTTATTGTTCAGAGCAGTCAGCTCTTTATACTAAAATAAGGCAAGTCACTAAATTAAATTTACAAACCACGCAAAATTATTAATATAATATACTATTATATTATATTAACATACTAGATTAAACTAAATATAGTGTATTCATTTTTATTTTTTTGTTTTGAATGTTGTTTTATTTCAAACTATTCAAGTCGAAACCGGAAACTTAATAATTTTTTTTTTGAAATTTGTAAAACTATAGATCTAATGAGTAATACAATTAACCTAAATTTAAAGTTTTGTAGAAAATTGTTCAAAAAATAGCTTTCTTCAAAATAGACATGCAAAATGTTCATATCAATTTCAAATAATTTCTGAACGAATGATGTAATTTAAAAATTATAGAATACTAGTGTACCCTGCGTGCATTGCTACGATCTACCCCCCAAAAAAGGAAAATCAAAGCAAACTAATCATATTTTAGTTGACCTAAAAATCTTCTTCAAATCTTCTTCAAATCTTCTTCTGCCATGTAAATTATTTCAGTGGCGCTACATCCTTTACGTTCAATTAATATAACCTTATTAATATTAATTTTAAAAATACTACCTGCTATGATTTTCGTATTTAATTTGAAAAATACCGAATACTAGGATTGCTGTTACAGTGCTACATACGTTAACAGTGCTGTATACGTTAACAGTGCTGTATACGTTAACAGTGAGAACATCTGTTATGGCGCTAGCGACTTTTCCGGAAAGTTTTACTTAAACTTCTGTTTCTAGAAAGCTTCTTCTGGCAATTGCCACGTACAACTGTACAAAATTTGAGACAAGCCGTTCTTATTTGATGAAATACCTAAACATTTGAAATTAATTTCTCTAGGAATACTATTTCTTACTAGGAAACTCTCAGAAGTTTGGGCTATAAGAAATTTTCAAATTTTGTTACACAATATAATTAAATTATTTCTGTTGATTGGATTTATTTACAGACTTCAACAATTGCTGCTGGTGCCATCGGCCAATCGCTGAGAATGCGCCAGACTATTTGACCAGCACCGATGGACCGCGCTACTGCTCCGAATCCTGTTTTACACAGAGTAGACGGGCATCCTTTAAGAAGGCCAAGACCTGCGATTGGTGCAAGCATGTGAGGCACGCGGTGAGCTATGTGGACTTCCAGGATGGCGCCTCACAGTTGCAGTTTTGCTCAGAGAAGTGTCTCAACCAGTACAAGATGCAGATCTTTTGCAACGAGACGCAGGCGCATCTGGACATGAATCCACATTTGCGCGATCAGGGCCTGGAGGCAGCGGCCGCTGGTGAAGGAGCTGGTCTAATTACGCCGGATTTGTGGCTACGCAATTGCCGCAGTCGCTCCGCCTCGCCTGCCTCAACCATATCAGTGTCTCCAGGTCCGGCGGCGGCGGCAGTGAGCACAGCTACCGCTTCCAAGCGCAGCTCGCCCTGCATCACACCGCCCACTCATCCAAGCAAACCTCTGATCTCAGTGGCGCCCGTTTCCAAGCTGCTGGCGCAGAAGACTACCGCCAGCAGCTGTGTGGTGACCGGAGCTCCACCGCCGCCGCCGTCGCAGCAGCAGCAGCAGCAACTGCAGCGTCATCATGGCCACTCTGGACCCAAGCCGGGTCGCCGCAAGCGTCTGCATCGGGCAGCAGCGTCTGTCGGCTCCGAAACGGTTGCAAGTTTGCTCCAAAAACAGCAACAGCAGCAGCACCACCAGCAGCAACAGCAGCCGGCAACACTTAGCGCGGACTTTGCTGGTTCCAGTGTGCCGCTGCCACCCTTGTCGCCCATGCAGGAGCAGCAGCAGCATCCACAGCCGCCGCCTCAGTTGCCACAGCCCTTGGGAAGGCCACCAACCAGCATACCGGCCAGTTATTTTGCCACGCCTCCGAATGGCGTGCTGGGACATCCGTTTGGTGCTCGACCACCGCCACCCTTGCCGCACGCCTTCCTGCCGCCACCGCCAGGCATGCTGCCCCGAGGATTTGGCAGTCACTTTGGACCGCCGCCGTTTCAGCCACAGCTGCCGGAGCTGCAGGGTGCCTTGGGTGCATTGCTGGGCGCTGCGCCACCTGTCACCGTTATGGTGCCCTATCCGATTATAATACCGCTGCCCATACCCATACCCGTGCCCTTGCCCATTGTGGACTTCTACAAGGCGCATCTGACGCCCGAGCAGCGCAAGCGTTTCGATGAGGAGCGTGCCACGACGTCAAGCACAGCAGAGGAGCAACCACAGCCGCTGGACTGCAGCAAGGCCAAGCCAGAGCAGGAACTGGAGGAGCGGGAGCAGGAACGGGAGGAGGAGCAGGAACAGGACCACATGCAGGAACAGAAACAGGAAGAGCTCGAACAGGAGCTGAAACCCATACCAAAGACAAACACAGCCAGAACAACGCCGTCGCCATCAATTTCCCCCGCCACAGACTCACCGGGCGACGGCGCCACACACGAGACGACGCACTGCATCGTGGTGCACAATATAGAGCCGGAGGCAGACAATGCAAATGCTTCAACCGAGTTGGAGCAACAGAAACTGCCCAAACTAAAGATAACACGCCTGCAAACCAAACGTACGCTCATCCAAACCAAAGAAACCGCCACGCCCACCACATCTCCCACAGCTGGCGGAGTCGGTGGCAGTGGCGGCGGCAGCAGCAGCAGCAGCGCTGCGGCAGCGGAATGCAGTCGACCGTTGCGCAAACGCAAAAGGATTATTGATTGTGATTTTCAGAAGATTGCGCTGCGCGAACTGGAGGCGGACGAAACGCACAACAACAACAACAATAACAACAGTTGCAGCAGCAGTAGCAACAACAACAACAACAAGGACGAAGAGGAAGTGTGCAATATAAACAGCAACAACAGTGCTAAAGCTAAAAAGTAGTAAACATAAATGTAGTAGAAATAGTAGTAGCCCTTATTAAATATAGTGTTATATATATATATGTATGTATTATGGATGTGTGCGTGCTGACTGAATAATTAAAAAAAAAAATAAATAATACTATGTACATCATTATAAAAAGTAGTAGCACCAAGTGCGGGCAAATCTGAATTTAATAAAATGAATAAATAAATTATTAAATAATGTACATACAACAAAACAACAAATGTGTAACATTACTCAATAAATAATTCACATTGGTAATATGCAACGTGTACATTAGAAATATCAGAATTATTATAGAATATTATAATATTTTCATTTTTCAATTTTAAAATGCTTATATTCCTTTTATTTTAATTTTATTTATTATCTCTTTAGCAGAAATTTCAATTTTTCGCTGCATTAATGTAAATAAACATTATGTTGCCAAAGCAAATGAAAAAAAGAGCGAATTATGTTATTAACATAATGCTGTTGTTTCAAATTGATATGGTTCGCGTCTTGGCTGCAAACGAACGCGCGTAATTTAAAATTTGGTATCAGAGTTCATATTTATTTGTTATTGCAAACTACATTTTAAAATTTTTAAACATAAAATACACAAATTCAAATGCTTTCACAGCGCGTATTTGATAAAATTATCATCGTCAATAATTGTATAGCGATGATTGCGATAAGTATCCAGTTCAAATATATATTTCTTTCCACAATCCTTCATCAGTTTCAAAATGACAGGCTTAATATTTTCAATGCCCGCAATACTTGCCAATTCATTGTAATAAACAAACTGCAGAAGATATAAACGCAAAATTAATATAAAAATTAATAAAATTTCATGGCTTATGTCTCACCTGTCGTTCGCCCATTTGATGTGCCTTCTTGCGATTGTAAAAGCCGCAGTCCCAGCGCTCGCCCTGTTCCTTCTCCAGATCAGCCATCATCTGCTCCCTTGTGGGCAATTCGCGCTGACCTGTATAAAACTTGAGGGTGAAACGCACTTGCATGTCAAAGATTTGCGTGGGTATCACATTAAATGGTAATCCAATAAATGACATGGTCGGATTGTTAATATTGATGCAGTGCTTCCACAATGGCTGCACAAAGTTATCAATCACCTGCACACCCACATCAGTGCTGAGGCAGGGAAAACTGTACTCATAGCCAGTGCAATACACTACATGATCGAAAATTTCACGAGTTCCATCCTTGAAAATAGCACCATCTGTGGTAAACCGTTCCAAATCCGGCTTTTGAGTAACATTACCCATAAATACGGTATTCGGAGTGGTTGTCAAATGATGGCTTAAATACACATGTTTAGCTGCCTTCCGAATGTGATTTGTTATGTCCATACCGCTGGGGCCGGCACCAATAACCAAAACGATCTGATCTGCAGAAAATGTTAAGAGATTTTATAAATTTTATTTTGTTATTGTTATAGTTGCTAAGGCGCTCAGAGAGAAACCTTCTAAAAACAATAAGAGACAGAGGGGCGAAGGCGCAATCAAACGTATGACCTTCCATCGAGGCTCGTCAAAAGATTATAATCAAATCTTTGTTTTGAAAAATTCAGAAGTATAAATAACACTATGAAAATATTTAAAATAAAATTCTTGAATACCGAACTTTTTAGAGTTGATTTGTATGTAAAATAGGTGGCTGATTCCGAAAATAAAATTAAAAAAAATAGGTTATCGGGACCGTTAACGAGATAATCGATATACGAAAGATTTTCGATTTTTCAAAAAGGGAGCTTTGGTAAAGAAAATATAACTGTGAACATATTTCAACATTTGTCGATCGATAACACTAGTTTACAGCCAAAAAGGAGCTGGGCTCTTATAGGCTTCTCTTGATGTATTTTCGAGCGCTGATTCCAAAAATGCAAACCATATTTTTTTTCAAAGAATGGTTTTCGAGAAAACCGCAAATAGCTAGTTTTTTGGCAGTCTTTCGACTTATTTGTTCATATGTACATCAGATCTTATTTGATCTTAAATAATGTTACACAATTCAATAGATAATTGTATCCCCTTTCTAACGGTATGCCGCTTATGCGGATCGAATAAGAATTATAGCCATTACAAACGCTCAAAGTTGAAAAATGTGAACTTTTTTTGCATTTTTGAAAAATTGCTGAATTTCAATTGGTCTTTTAAAAATTTTAAAAATTCGTTTAAATACTTTTTAAGATTTATTATGTTAGATAATTCTTTTACAATTATTTTGAGTATACGTTTGTCCAAATCGGTCGGTAAATGTGGTAGTTATTCAGCAATTAGTAAAAACACCCAAGAAAAAATTCACCTTGTTTATCACTTTTCCAGTCATATTTGAAGATGAGAAGTTCCACCTGGCTAGAAACTTTAGCTATTGCGGCGATTTGAATGGATTGTTTGCTTTATTTAGAGAGAATAATGATCCTGAAGATTGGTGTATCTTTATCGAATATTTACGCTTTATTTTTTCCGTAAGAAATATGCAACATTTTTTCTTTTAATATACCAACGGATCACTGTTTTCTCTCTTAAATTGTAAAAGTTCGTCAAATATGACTGGAAAAGTGATGAACAAGATGAATTTTTTCTTGGGTGTTTTTACTAATTGCTAAATAACTACCTCATTTACCGACCGATTTGGACAAATGTATACTCAAAATAATTGTAAAAGAATTATCTAACATAATAAATCTTAAAAAGTATTTAAACGAATTTTTAAAATTTTTAAAAGACCAATTGAAATTCAGCAATTTTTCAAAAATGCAAAAAAAGTTCACATTTTTCAACTTTGAGGATTTATAGTGGCTTCAATTTGCATTGAATCCGCACAAACGGCATATCGTTAGAAAGGTGATACAATTATCTATTGAAATGCGAAATGTTCTTTAAGATCAAATAATATCTGATGTAGATATAAATAAATTAGTCCAAAGACCTCCAAAAAACTAGCTATTCGCGGTTTTCTCGAAAACCATTCTTTGAAAAAATAAATGGTTTGCATTTTTGAAATCAGCGCTCAAAAATACATCAAAAAAAGTATATGAGAGCCCAGCTCCCTCGATCAAAAAAAATTTGTGAACTAGTGTAATAAAAAAAATGTTCATATAGCTTTAACAATTAGTAAATCTATACATCCAAAATTCTAGTTTTGTAGAAAAAATTTTAAATTTAAAATTTTAATTTAAATTTTAAATTAGTCATATTTTTCGTCAAAGTTTTTATTTCAATCCACAATAACTTTTAAACTAATAATTTTATTTAAAAATATTGTATTACAAGTTGATTTACCATTTTATTATATTTTCAAAAAGATAAACATTTTTAAAATCATTAAACTATGTTCAGAGTTATTTTCACTTTATCAAAACTACATTTTTGAAAAGTCGAAAATCTCGAAAACGGTCACAGCAAACTATTAATTTAAAGTTTTATTTCGGAATCCGTGACCCATTTTACATATAAATCGGGATTCAAAATGCTTTTGCATAGTGTAATTAACACATTTTACGATTACATATTCTTTTCATTTATATACAAAAGATTTCTGATAACTAAGATCGGGATCATTGTAACAGATGTTTCGGTTGAGTGGGTATATGAGAATAATATTATTCACTTATCAAAATATATGTAAAAATAAGTCACATGGTATTTCTATAGATCGCTTAATACATGGTCGAATACCCCATTAAATCTGAAAAATGTTGCTAATGTATTCACGACTTATCAGTCAGATGCAATATAGAAAAACGTGCATTGCCATATCTGTGCACTATATGTTATTAAGTCAGACAACCCAGACGGGCCCACATAACAGCCATATTTCCATCACTTCCATAGATCTGAGTAAATAATGGTGATAAGACTTAAGTCTTAAGTAAAAATACTCTAGTCGCCCGACTAACTAACTTTTAAATAAATTTTATAATATGTATAAATTACCTTTAAATTTCTCTGCTTTGCGATACAGGTGACTATGCATTTGTTGTCCCTCGTATATATCCATGCCCGTAATTTCCGGCATATCCGGTTCCGTATAGTGTCCATTGCATACATAAATAAAATCATAGTAAACCGGATTACAAGTATCATTGATATGATCCCAAACATACACCTATTATTACAATGTAGAAAGTAACGCGTTTAATCACAATGCACGATCAGGCAGTGTAATCAACAATATAATTAAATTGCATAATTAATAAATATTGTTGAAATACTCGGAATATATGTATATAGCACGTCCGCACTCACCTCCCAATCGTTTAGGCGAGGACGCACCCTGATGACCTCGTGCTGCATTTTGATATGTGGCCGGAGCTTAAAGTGTTCCGCATAGGATCGCAGAAATTCCAGTACCTGTTGCGATGTTATGAAAGACTCTTCAATCTCACTGGGATACAGGTAATCCGGATAGCCCATAACTTCTTTTGGCAAATTCGTGCTGTAATCATAAATAGTTTAAATCTGTTTTAAAAGATACTGAGAGGTTAAACATACCGCAAACCCTCGTACATGCTGCTTTGCACTTCGTCGTTCTCATCCTTGGGCATTTCCTCAGAGAATATCCAAGTGCCTCCAATTTCAGTGCCACGCTCGTAGGCCACCGCTTCGAAGCCCTCCTGCAGTGAATGTTTCAGGGCACATAATCCTGCAGTGCCGGCTACAATTTGTATAAACAAAGTTTCTCAATTTATTTTAAACTTATATATTTATGATTTGATTACCTCCAATAACGCACACACGACGTTTCTCGTGTATTGGAGTCTTGTACATATTTGTTTTGATATTTCACTTGACTTTGTATTTTGTTTTTTGTTTTCCCGAGACTTCTCTGATGCGTCTCTCCAGCTCGCTGATTGATCAGTGACTAGCCAAGGCGACAATGTTCGCTTGTTCCCAGACTTGTTGCGAACAGAGCGAGCTGAGAACTACAATTGTGGGTTTATTTAGTTAACAGATGAGGGTTGTTTCAGGTTGTTTAATAAACAAAACTCTTGTATTATATTGAACGATTGTGTTGATTATAGCTTAGAATCGAGCAGTCCGGCTTATATATTTTTTTACTTACATATCATGGTGTTATAAATCGTATATGTATGTATTTAGAAATGGAGCATTGAATATGTATAGGTTAGAACATCAGGGCCGATTTGGCTCAAATTAACTGCCAGGAGAAGGTTTATAGAAAACAAAATATTGAGAAAACTCCGGAAAAGTCGCTACCGCCTCATCAGATGTGCTCACTGGTAAAGTTAACAGCACTGTTAACGTATCGCGCACTGTTAACGTGTGGAGCACTGTTAACGTATGGAGCACAGTTACAACAATCACAATAGGCAGTATTTTGTAAATGAAATTAAAAAATTACAATAGGCAGTACTTTTTAAGTAAATACCAATTTCGGGCCACTAGAATATGACAATTTTAATTTTTGTTTTTATTTTTCGGAGTAGTAAATGTTATGAAATGCTAACAATACAATGCTTTAAAGCGCATGAATAAATATTAATTTGTAGACTTAATTTTAATTAATTCATTTAATTAGTAAATTTAACAATTGTAGCGCCCTACAATGTCGACACGATTGTAACTACGCTGCTTGTAAACACTTATCGCTCAGTCATATAACAAAGACGTCAACGTCAGCGTTAACGTCAGCGTCAGCAGCGACTTTGTCGTCGACGCGTCGAAAGTGCTACTTCACAACAAAGTATGGAAAATTCGTGACGAACATCTGAACACCGACTACTGGTAAGTTCAGTTCAAAATAATATATGTGATTACTGATAAGCTGAGAGCACATTAGCAAGTGTTAAAGTGTCTCCCAGTGTTCCATCTTTTTCCGGTCAGTTGAAGATTTATTAGTTATTCTTTAACAAACATATAAAAATACATTTATGTATATTATAAAAAATTTCTTCTTAACCACTAAGTCACTGTGTCATTTCAGTTTGTTAGCCTATTTGATTAAAGTATCAGCTAAAAGTGCGATCATATAATTAAACCCTTTTTTTTAAACAACTTAAAATGTTTACTGCGTGTCTAATTCAATTAACAAATGTGTTTCCATAACGTTTTCCATAATTAAATTTTGTAAATCCATAGAACAAATGGCGCCAAATTGGATTGTTAAAGCCAAAGTAATTGCTTTGATTAAAATAATAGATTAGATTTGTCCATTAGTAGTAATTGGACAGGTATGGGTTAGCCGAGAAATATTTACACACATTAATTGAAATCACTTAGAGACTCAACTTTTTCTTACATTTTTATGTTTTATCAAAACATTGTAGTATTTTTTTTTATCGCTAATAATTTAAGTCTATGAACTTATCATTCTGGCAATTCGTTACACTCGAGATTATTATTATTATTAACTGAATAAATACTTTAAAGCATGTTTAGGGAAACTTGAAGACATAATAAAGATAAACTTTTTCTGTATACAACTAAAAAGAAGATAAACTAAAAGTTATTTTTAAATAAATATTAAAATAAAAAAGAATGTATATACACATACATAATTCAAAAAAGAAAAATTTACTATTTATTCATTGTATATGATTATGAAGATTCGGAGTACTACCTATTGGAACAATATTATATCTTACATCGTTTTCAGTAAAGCTTCATATTTTGTCAAACTGATAGATACTGTTTAAAACAATTTAAAATCGATTTAATAATAAATATTATTTAAAAGAAATAAATTTTTATTTTGAATTTTAAGTTAAATACCATGTCAAAACGGGAACCAATTGAATATAACAGCAATGTAATACTATCAACATTAACATTGTAAGTGGCACTTACATTTAATTAACATTTTTCCAAACGTTATACAAATTGTTTGCTGGGTAAATGTAAACTGTTACCACAATCTCTGAAAATGATAAGAGCGTGCTATAATTTCTGTACCGTATGAACGGCAATAATAGGCAGACGTACAGCTTAGATTTTATTATAAAATGGCAAACGTTACAAATGCACGCAGCCAGCTGATGGACAAATAATTTCCAAATAGACTAAATTCAAATAAATGCAACAAATCATTCTTAAATTTGATAAACCAATCAACTTTATACAATCACAACGCAGGACTTATTTATTACAATTTTCCTGTCAGCTCGGGAACGGCCTTAAAAAGATCCGCCACCAGACCAATATCGGCCACTTGGAAAATGGGCGCCTCGGGATCCTTATTGATAGCCACAATCGTTTTGGAGTCCTTCATGCCTGCCAAGTGCTGAATGGCACCAGAAATGCCAACGGCAACGTACAACTCGGGCGCCACTATTTTGCCCGTCTGTCCAATCTGCAGATCGTTGGGCACAAAGCCAGCATCGACGGCGGCACGTGAAGCGCCCACAGCAGCGCCAAACTTATCGGCCAGATCGTAGAGGAGCTTGAAGTTGTCGCCGGACTTGAGACCGCGTCCGCCAGAGATAATGACCTTGGCGCCAGCCAACTCTGGACGATCAGACTTGGTGAGCTCCTGGGAGACAAATTCGCTTAAGGTACTGGCGTAGTCACCAGCCGGCGCCTGCTCCACGGCACCGCTACCGCCACTAGCGGCAGCTGGAGCGAAACTCGTGCCACGCACTGTAATAACCTTGATGGCATCCTTGGCTTTAAATGTTAGTACCGCATTGCCCGCATAAATTGTGCGCACGAATGTGTCTTCAGACTTGATATCGATAATCTCGGATATGGGCGACACATCCAATTTAGCGGCAATGCGTGGCAGTACATTCTTGCCAAATGGTGAGGCGCCAGCCAAAATGTGGGTGAACTTGAACTGCGACTGAGCGGCCAAGACAAGTGGCGTCAGGGATTCGGGGGTAAAGCCTTTGAATGCGGCATTTTCGGCCACCAAGACCTTGGTAACGCCCTCAACCTTGGACACAGCTTCCGATGCCTAAGCCAATAGCAAGTTCAATTGATTATGCAAACGATCAACAACAACAACAACTATGAAACTTACGGGTCCACATTTTGTGCCTGCTACGAGAACTGTGACGTCACCGCCGATCTTCCTGGCTGCCGTTATGGTATTCAGGGTGAGGGGGTTGAGTGTCTCATTATTGTGCTCTGCTAGCACCAATGTGCTCTTGCAACGCTGCAACTTTTAATAACAACGCAAATTGGTTATTTAATAAATTAATTTTTAGGTGATCGTGTGCAAGATTTTTTCGCCTATTTAAATTGAATACTTACAAAGCTGCTGCGCACTAGATTACGCGAATTGCTAGCAAACATGTTGAATATTGTTATTGCTTTAACTGTGAACAAATAAATTAGAATTATAAACAATTAACTTTAGTTAAATTAAAAAGTGCTTGCCACAGTATCGCCGAAAGTCCAAAAGTCGTTTTCACAGCTGTTGACGCGTGGTAATTTTTAGCACATTATTCTCAACGTTAACAGTGGCATTACAGAACAGTGGCAACGCCAAACTTCGTATGTTAGTATACATAGATTCATAATTTGAGCTGAGCTACTCAGTTCAATTTAATAAATAAATTAAGTCGTTCTTTTTCGATGTGTAAACATACACAATCAATATATTCAGTTTTTTTTTTACAATTAAAGTAAACAAAGAATTATGCAAGTTGTTCAATGTTTAAAGATAAATACGTTTTTTTATTTTAGCGCTACAATTTTATTTTGAACAGAATTCATTGAAATGGAGACAGTTGTGTTCATAATTCACAGAAAAGATTCAATCGCTTAATTGAACTTATTCTGAACCAAAAGACACAGCTCTAATACACATGGCTACTTAGAATGTTTATTATTTTAAACAAGCGTAAATACACCACATTTTGTACTCAATTAAGCATTTGGATATTAATATTAAGTAAATTGTACAATTAAGGCTTACAAATTTGTAAGAATGGGAAAAGTAATACCAGATCGGTGAGTGTTTCTGACTTTGTACATTTGCATTTTATATTGCTGTTTTTATATTGGTTTGCAGCTGGCTTAATTATCGGCCTATTGGTCAGCTTATTGCTGGTACTCGATTTATTGCATTCAAAGTGCCGCTGCATCAGGTGAGTCGTCCATCGTCCGCCCCCCCCCCCCTTCTGACCCAAAACCGGTTGCCAGGAACAGAGCTGGAATTTGATTGATGTTGAAATGCGGACCACCAGGCAAGGAGCAGCCTCTAAAAATAAATAACAAAAGGGCCCAACCAGACGAATTTTGTGTGTATTGCAATTATGCATAAAAGTGGCAAGTGGTACATGGAGTTGCACACAGCAGCAGGACCTCACACAGCCTGCACCCTTGCATGAATATTAAATTAAATTGTTTTGCTTAATTAAATAACGCCGCAGAGACAGGCGCTGAGGAGTTGCTCCTTGGCAGCTTATTAATTGTACCGCCTGCGGCGGCCAGTGCATAAATTGAGCAATTTCATCATGTTTTAAATATGTTCCATATTTGCTTTTTGCTCTTTTTGCAGAATATCAATGAGCAAGTCAAAGAGGATCTGCGACTGGCGCCACAATCGTTGTTAAAATCTGTGCCAAAATTGGGCATGATCGTGGACTTGACCAACACCAACCGCTACTACGATCCGCAGGCATGTAACTATATAACCAATATTCCTATACAATACTTTAACTTATTATAACCATCAGGTCTTTGAGGATCGAAATGTGGCACATCAAAAGCTAATGATACCTGGCCATGTAACGCCGCCGAAGCACCTGGCCGAAAGGTAATTAAACACAAATATCATTGGTGCATGTGTTGATAATCTGCTTGTTTTTTCAGATTTTGCAAATATGCGACAGATTTTCTTGAGGCTAATTCGGATAATGGTGAGTGCAGTGCTTTTTTAACTCATCTCCCACACAACACATATGTATTATGCTGCTGCTGGCACACATTCCTATACCGTGGGAACGCTTTTACTCCATTAACTATGCAGATGCCAATCTGTCAGCACAATTAGAGCCCAAGATATGCAATAAACTTACATATATGAGCAACAAGTTGTCGTACATGTCTATTTTGCATGTGCCGGCAGTTCAGCCTCCAGATGCATATCAGCACCAGCAAGCGCACCATCAACATAATAACCAAAGAAATGGAAATGTGCAAAAATGACAGCAAAAAAAAGTTTATGCAAAAATACCTAGTTTACATTTAAAAAAGAAATCACAAGTGGGCGGGTGCACATTCAATCAGTTAGTTTGCTTATAACATGCGCATGCAACAAAAAAAAATCTTTAAATAATATTATGCCAACACGAATTACACACAACTAAATATGAGATTTAGGAAATTTTAAAATTCACATATTTTCTGGTGTTTTTACACCATCCCAAAAATCTGGAAAGGAGTAAAGAGAGATTGTAGCATGTTCTATGTGAATGCGTTGCACTTTTCAGACGTAAATAGGTCTTAATATTTGAGATACTTCAAAGGTATTGTCTTCATTAAAAGAGTTAGATAATACAATACAACTATGATTAAATTCGGAGGTCTTATATACTCAGGTCTTTAATATTCTCAAATCATTTATATACCCAATAGTTGCAGTATTTATTATTTGATCGTTATTACATTTTATGTAAGACATTTTTTTAATATTTATTTATTTTATTTATAAGATTAATGCAATTTTTTTTATCTGTTCATGGCTTTTTTCCAAGTTCAGTTATTAAACTTGATCAAACTAATCGAATATGTTTTTGACTAGCGGAAATAAATATTTTTTCTGATTTTAGTCACATATGGATAGAGTATATTTGCTTTTATTAAATTCAAATTTGCAACAGCTCTAGCTCAGCCTATTAAATCGTAACGGCTTCCAATTTTTCTAGTTTTTTGCCTTAAAAAATGTGAGAAAAACTCGGAATCCTTATCAATGCTTACAGAATTGCAGGAAATCTGTGACAATAGTCAACAAAATGGTTATTTTAACTAAAAGCATTAACGCCGCATACAATTAAAAATAGATAATTAACAAATGCAATATGCCTGCCAAAACATATTTACAAGGCAGATAATCAAATATATATAAGTCAAATTCAAGGTGGTCGCGACTTTTCAAGGGACCAGTTAAATGTGCAGGCAACCTTCATTTTACAGTGGGCTAACAACAATTTTTTTGAGCTCAAATATAAAAAAATATGTTTACCAGTTATGTGTGGTTTCAATATATAATCTTGGTGTAAGGCGTTAACATTTATTTGTGTTGCATTAATTAAATTGTTTAGAAATTTTCGTTCTTTTGGGCGGTGTACCGATCCGAGTCTACTAATAATGAACTTACTAAATAAATTATAGTTTAAGTACAAATTATATATATTTATACAATTTTTAACTTATTTTTAAAATACACTTGCTTTTTTTCGTTTTGTTAAATTTATTTTTTCGTTGAATTTATTTTATTTTTATTTTTTTACTTGCATTCCTTTAACATACTAAAATAATTAGAAAGAATTAGAATTTATATTTGCAATATTTAGTTATTTTGTCATAGATATTTAAAGTATATAGACGGCATTGTTCGAACTTCTATAAACTAGGATTATTTTGTGTTAAATTTGATGAATGAGCGATTTGCATGCCCATTGTGCCCCATATAGCGATGTACATTATTGTTGTTCGTTGAAGTTATTGTTGTTATGCTCTTGTTGTAACTTGGCTTAAACATGACGTACAACTGGCAGGTTCGACTGGCGACCGCGACCGCGACCGCGGCCACAGCACGCGCATAGCGCACAATGCTCAAAACGACTTTTGGCCGCCGCAGTACCCCGCTCTACCTTACAAGTGATTTACATATGAGCCTTGCCCGACCGCTGACATGTATTTTTTTTTTACGCAAAATTTATAGCCAATGTTATGTATATTGGCAGTGCGCGCTGTTTTCTAGATTTAGCCCAGGTCGCCGCTTCTGCTTTTATGCCAATTGCACCCAAACCCGGTCACAGACACAGCCAAAGCAGCCGGTTTGGCCACTTAGCGTGGGCGATGCGATCGCATTCCTGTGGCTGTCTTTGAAATGAAATTTGTAGCAATTTGTGGCGACATGAAGGGGCACAGCAGCAGTAGCATAAGCTTCAGTTAAATGCTTTCCCTGTGTTAAAATTAAACTCAAAGCAGCCAAGCCCGAAAAACCATCTTTTTTTTTCTATATAACAAAAACAATATAGAAATAATTACAAAACATTATTTCACAGATAAACTAATTGGTGTGCATTGTACACACGGCGTGAATCGCACCGGCTACCTGATCTGCTATTTTATGATAACCAAGATGAATATGTCACCCGACCTGGCATTAAAAGGTGTGTAAAATCATAAACTGGCTGAAACAGCAGTTGATAATTTATTTAACTTGCAGCGTTTGCCGACTCCCGAGGACATGAAATTGAACGTGAAAACTATACGCAATCCCTACAGAGTATGATTCCCAATGAGTGTAATTCAGAAAGTATAATTCCCAAGGAGCAATCAAATCCGAAGAAATTTAGTATTCGGAATGAGCAATACGACAGAAAGGAAGACAATTGGCGAGTCAGCAAACATGATTCAAGTAGTTGGCATCAGCAACAGCAGCAGCAGTGGCAGCAGCAACATGAGCCGCGGCAGCAACATGAGCCGCGGCAGCAACATGAGCCGCGGCAGCAACACCAGCAGCAGAAGCAGAAATCTAAAGTTTGGAATGAGCAATACGACAGGAAGGAAGACAATTGGCGAGTCAGCAAACAGAATTCAAATAGCAGGAGTGAAAAGCAGTATCAACCTGAATCTCGCAGTCAAAATCGAGGCAATTCCGAATACGGTAAGGAGCGTTATCGGCCCTATGCACGCAACTCAAACTTTCACTATCGTTCGGAACAGCAGGAGAGTGAAGGGTATTGGCAGAGCCAACAACGGCCTTACAGCGGACACAATAACAACAACTACAGTAGAAGCAACAACTACAGTAGAAACAACAATTATAGCAGAAACAACAACAACTACAACAGAGATACAAAATATAACAGTCAAGATATAGACCACAGCGGACACAATAACAACAATTACAGTAGAAACAACAATTATAGCAGAAACAGCAATTATAGCAAAAGCAACAGCTATAACGGATATGACAAATACAATTGTCAGGACAATAGAAAATATCATAATCATAATGATAGGGAATAAACATTATGTACCTTCTCAAGTACTTAAAAAAGGCTCATGCTAAGTTCCAATTAATCTTGTAATAATCATAAAAAAAATTTCGTTCATAATAAATTGCAATCTTTTCTTGGCCAATTTGTTGTAAATTATTATCGATTAGGCACTACCAACGCCTGGTAACAACAATTAAAATTCATTTTCAACATGGACAAGGCCGCGGGGTATTGTTCGACTGCAAATGTAGTTAACAGGCGGCAGATCTCCAGATCGTGTGAAGATACTACGTTATAAATTTGCATATTCCTTTTGATGTCCAGAGACTGAGAGATAAGCATAAAGCGAGGACTGGCGTGAAATTCCTGGAAATTAATGTACCGCCGAAGGCTTCAGCGGCTTCTGTGTCAAACAAATGTCAAGTTGTGTATGGTACATATTTATACATATATGTATATAGTATATAAGGCAGTGTGTCCGCATATATATGTTCAGTGTACAATGCACAGTGGATGATTTTGTAGATTTGAGTGCTCAAAATGGCAGTACCATGAATGGTTTTAGTCTAATACACATTTGGCTTGAAGTTGTTTTATTTTATTGATTGTTATAGATTATGTATATTAAATACGCACGCTGATTAAGCAAATACGTACGCTATAATCTTTCACCATAAAATTTGTATAATCTGCATTACTATGAGCAGCTAAATTGATACGGCATTATCTGTCTGTCACTGTGAAATCGGTCAACACTTAAGAATTATCGATAGTCAAAATTTGAATGTTTTATGGCACATAAACAATTTTCAATTATTTTTTTTTTATTTGTTTCTAGCAGTTGATAAATGTAGGAAAACGAGTGGATATCCCAGGTGTAAATCGGGTATTTCCAAAAATTATTCAAGTCATGTTTAGGTAAAGTAATTCACTGTCATCCAAGGAATATTTAAAATTTTTAAACAAACTTGACTTTTAAATGATTACAATTATACACTCAAAAAAAAGTGTACATCCAATTGTGGAAAACTGACGTCAGTGGTTGGAAAAACAGGATAGAAATAGCGCCATAGAAATTTTTTTATGCCCTGTAGATTTAATTACCACAAAGTGAAGAAAATGTTGTAACTCTGGCAGATAAAATTTTCTGTTTTATTTATTTTATTTAATTATTTCGATAACTCGAGGAAACTTTTTCTACAAAACATGGAAAAATCTATAATTTTATGTCCATAATAAAAAAAATCCGTTATTTTTTTAAATTTGAATAAAAAAATTGCTTTACTTTGGTTAAAGAAATAAGTCAACATATTTTGTAAAAATTTATATTGAGCACAGAAAATTTTCTGCAGGTTAATGAATTTTATATTCATTTCATAGAACACCTGGATTTCATATTGTAGAAAATCCATACTTCCGATTATAAGCCCATAATTTTTTTCGTTTATTCATTTCATAGAAAATATATTCGTACTGTGGAAATTTTCACTTCTTTGTAGAGATTTATACTCTGTTTGTAGAAATTTATTTTTTTTTTTTTATCGAAAGTGTTTCTATACTTTAAAAAATTTATTTTTTCTTAGTGTACTGTTATATTAAATTAAATATATAACATCTACAGTTTGACAATTTTAAAGTCATATTTTTTAGAAAATATATCTTTGATATAGTGAAGGCCACTCGACTATTATTGCATGCAATGGGAATGCAGAGGCGAACTCCTTACTTAGCTCATCACCTTCCGCTCCAATATGATGTCCCGATACTCCCATTTGAAATAGTGGAACATAAAAATCTCCATTAGGTTTCTATGAAAATGATAAACATTATTTCTATATATATAAACATATTTTGATAATTTGCTTACTGAAAATTCCAAAGTAAAATCCAGTGGTGACCTATCTATGCCATACGTGAAAAATATATGGTATGACAGTGGATGAGCTGGAGGATTTTCAAGATAACTCAGTGAGAATGACCAATTGCTCAAGGTAACAAAATCATCCTTAAAAGGTTGAATATATAAACTCATGTGTGGCGGTCCTGTTAATCTAAATTTAAAACATATTGTTTTATTATTTTCCAGCACGGTCTTGTCAAGCAGCTCCAAGCTGGTGAATGATGGTGGCACAATAGTTTTCTCCCGTGGCAGCCACATTCCTTCCAGACGATTTGTCACCCATCGCTCATCATACAACGGCATGCCACACATCATATGCATATTGCAATCGGATCTAATGCTAACTGAACCTGTTAGATTCACTCCGCCAAATGGTTGAGCTTCACGTCTGTCTTGGAAATTAAACAAATAGCCGGATTCATCTTTGCTAACGTTACCATCGTATTCGTAGAAGATTCTACGCACATGCTGAAAGTATATAATATAATTAAGATATCGTATATATCTGATATATTAGTTACCTGATATGTGATACGTTCACTGTTCGTTTTGGGACGATAGGGAAATCCCATTTGAGTGCAACTGGCAAGGAACATGGTAACTGCACTTATGGTTACTAGGACGAGCACTATTAAATAGGGTCGTCGGAACATATTGATAAGCGATATCTAAGGATGTTAACTGTTAGTTTCTGTCAGAGAATTGATTCAAGTTATAATCAACTGACTAAAAAACCGAAGGATAAAACCGTGCCCAGAGCTGCCAAAACAGAAATTATTAGATCCGGATTGGATGAACTGCCAGAGCGTCCATTCATTGGTGTTAGCACCACTATAAATAGATAAAATAGATAGCTGCTATACAGGAAAGGCATTATCTGGCCGATCATTACGAGTCCAGTCCAACTATATCCGCGATCATGCAACGTTGTCAGCAGATTAACGGCCAAGGAACTTGCATAGAAAACAATCGAAAATGTTATAATATATGCGGATCGAATTCCATAAGCGGTAGTTCCAATGGCCAAAAGAGATAATACAATGGCCCAGCTATGCAATGCCAATTGCAGGTGATAGACAAATGGTAATTTATCCTTTTGTAATTATAGAAATAAAAAAATTAAATAATATAATAAAAAAAATAAATAAAATAAATTAATGTAATAAAAATGCAAGGAAATAAAAAAAATAATAAATTAGAAATATAATAAGCTAAAAATAAAAATATAAATTTTACTAAAAAAAAATATCTTTTTTGAAGTGACAAGTGCACTTAGACAAGCACCAATTAATTAAATAAAATAAAGATATTCTTAATTAAAAGAATTTACTCACTTTCTGATGTATTTGATAATAGATTGTAATTGGAATACTAAGACCAATAAGCGAAGGACATATATACAATCCGATGAGCAGCGATGTAGAGCTGAAGTAGGTAAGAGACAAACCAAAACTGTCGAAGATATGCGACACAAGTATGGGTAATCCTAGACCTAGTGCAAGAGCTATAATCTGTAGAATAAATAGGATTATAATGCGCTGCCACACATGACATTTGGATATAGAAGAAATTGAGGACATTCGCCAAATTGATATAAATATCAGGATAAGTGTAGCTCCAGCAACACTGTAGTTCAAAATCTTGCCAGTTTGCTCTGAATAGCTGATGAAAAACAAACCAAGAAAGTCAAAGAAAACAGTGTGACCAGTCTCGTAAGCCTGTTAAATAAAATACCATAAAATATGATAATTTCAAATTGTTTCCAGATTGTTACCTGTGTATCGTGCAATTCGGTTGCATTTGCCAAGGATCGCACTAGACCAAGAATATTATCACCAGTATTTTGAATAGAACCACGGGGTATTACATCGATGCGGTCATACTTGGTATGATATACATAACCATTGATGCACTGAGCAAGATCGAGACCTGTTAAAATTAAACTGATTTTGGTTTTCTTTCTATTGATTGATCTTCACTTCGCACCTGGAATTTTGCCATATTGTATAAAAATGCGAAAATCCGTATCTGATGGTATGAGGCCCGATTGAAAGATTTCCTCAGCAAGTACGGTCGCAAAAGGGTGTTTGACACTGTCTTTGTAGTACTGTTAAATAATTCCTATAGTTATTGTATTGAGAATTAATTAATAATTACCTTAACAAGCCATGGATGCAAAGGTCCAGTCTGAAACATAATCTCGCGGCCACCACTACCAGCACCTTCCAGGTTGATAACAGCTCTAATAAAATTAAAAATTAAATTAAAAATTTAATTTAAATAAATATAACAAATAACAAAACATACTTGCATTTTGGTGCCCATTTGTGTTGTGTTATAAATCCATGGGAGGCTTGCATGCCCATTTCCTCATCGCCATTAAATAAAAATACAACCGGATGTTCGAAATATTGTTTGGTAGTGGCCATTACTCTTAGAACTTCCAACATGGTGGCAACCATGAAACCATCATCCCCAGCACCCGGTGAAGTTGGCTCTGAATCAAAATGACTGTTAACCAGGAGATAAGATTCGCTTGTAGAATTCCTGGCTGCCAATTTAACAACAACATTTTGAACTCCTTGATACATTTCAAGTAGAGAGCTATAGACATGTGCCCCAGATGTCTTCTGTATGTCAATCTCCAATGTGAAATAATCCTGCAAAAGGTCCTTCTTTATCTGTCCAAGTTCATTGATTAGAAAAATCACTGCATCAATCTCATTGGCATTGCTGCCAACAACTTTGGGTCCAATATTAACTAGATTGTTCAGAGTGTTATAAGCACGTTCTCCAATAAATTCCCCATTGTTGCCATCCTCGATATTTAGAGCTGTAGGTAAGCGATAGAAAAGTGGTATAACTACTGCAAAAAACAGTAATGCCCAGAAGAGTAGAAAGCCAGTTCCAAAATGCCAGGGTAGCTTTAAAGTAATATCCTTTCCAACAGTATCTCTTGATTGTATTTCGCCTGTCTCGTCAGATATCTGTTAAGTATATCCAGTACGGTCAGTAAAAGTTTATTTAATTTAATTTCTTTGTTTTTACAAGCTTATCCTTATCGGACATGGTCGCCAGCTCTCCTTCCGATGAAGTAAACCCCACGATATCACAAATGGCACTACACAGCCTAGAGTAATGAACGAGCATTTTATATTGGTCTTGAAAGGTATCATAAAGTCGGTGCTTCAATAAATAACAATTTTAATACAATACCTAAAATTTATTATACCCACTTCGATATTGCCTCCGCAAGTAATCGCATTAAATGTTTTTTTTTTTTTTGAGTAACAGTGTGTGTAATTCGCTGACTATCCAAATTTTTAATGTACTCGTAGTCGCTTGATAATCTTATAGACGTATATATGAATGAATAAAAGGAAATTTGAAGTCTGCCGAATTTTTAATACTCTTGTAGACATAGAATGAATGTTTGAATGTTTTTGAATTACACTAAAATTGAAGTAATGCAGATGATGGAGAGTGTGAATAAGGTGAAGATACAGAGGGAAGAGAATGATGATAGGGGTATGGACTAAAGGGATTGGGGCGAGAGGGTGGTGCTAACTTGACCTTGAGACTCTAGACATTCCAAAAAGCACAGACCTTATATTCTAACTGCTTAAACCATTTGAGAATTACAGAAGCACATATATAAACTGTAAATATAAAATGTAAAGGCCAATTTTTTTTTTAATTTAAACTTTTTTTTTTATTTTAAAATTTTCACACTAAATAAATAAACACACAGAAATAATAAAGAATTTTGAGCTACAAATAAAATTTATATTAAAATACAATCCTGAAATAATACTCAACATTGTATATAAAATTAGAATATCCTATTTTCCTTTTTTAAGTTTTCAATCTGTGAAATAAAAAGATTTCACATTCAACAAACTATTTTTGGGGAATTGTATGACAACTTTTAAATATAGTAACCATCAAATCATGTCCAGTTGAAGAGTTACACATTTAGTCACAAAATTATAATACCCTTTAAAGAATAATATTAAATATGAAGTGGTCTCTAGTAAATAAGTTTTGACTGTATTATTGCCAATTGTATCCATTAATGAAACTTAAACGTTTATCAACATTTTGCCAAAGATTAAATTTTTGTGGTATTTATTCAAGATAATTGCCAAACAACAAGTATTCTTTATACACATATAAGTTATAGATTGTTTTTCCAATTATTATTTTTAAATCATGTATTTTCTTACTCGCAGTTGAAATCTTCATTATTGGGACTACAGTACTGAATAAAAAAATTGCTTTTGATTTTAATATTGAAATAAAATGCTGATGATTTAAATTTCAACTATCTAAAAGTTTTCGAAGTAATGTACAAACATACCTGAATATTTATTATTTATATTAATTATTAATTTTTAGATATATCTATATTTTCTGCAGGTTAATGAATTTTATATTCATTTCATAGAACACCTGGATTTCAAATTGTAGAAAATCCATACTTCCGATTAAAAACCCATAATTTTTTTCGTTTATTCATATCATAGAAAATATATTCGTACTGTGGAAATTTTCACTTCTTTGTAGAGATTTATACTCTGTTTGTAGAATTTTATTTTATTTTTTTTATCGACAGATAGAAACATACTTAAAAAAAATTTATTTTTTCTTAGTGTAGGCATATAAATATTCTGTTGGTAAATTTGTTTTAATTACCTCTGTTTAAAATATAACATTAAGGAACATTATAATCTGTGTTTAAATTCTGACATTTTAATACATTTTATTTATTGAATTTTATTTTGGATTCTCCGCCTTGGCTTCTTCATCCCAGGACTGTACTTCGACGCTTAAGAAGAAGCAAAAAAATAAATTGCAAATGTTTATGAAAACCGCTGTCGACACAAAAAGAATTTGCCACTGTTGCTGATTTTTCTTTAAGGTATTAAGGTATTATTATTATTATTATATTTTTTATATACGAGTACATATATATCACTTACCATATCTACGACAATAATACCAGCCAAGAGTGGTGCGACACTGAGCGTTACACTGCAAGCAAAACTATTAAAGGACGAAATGATACTCACAAAATTCGCAGACAGGTCTATAACATTGAGTAATGATCCAATCGTGTTTGGTGAGTTGCCAGCGATCATAATAATGACACAAATGGTAGCACTAGTTGCATCGCTCTTATCCAGAAACCCAATGACCACCAAGCCCACAGTCGGAATAATCGTGCTCACAGTATTGAACCAAATTCGCAGGGCTTTCATCGAGAGCAGTTGCTTCGCCCGGATAATATCCGCCAATGCCATGCACAATAGCGAATTGAAGAACGTAAATATAAATGGTACGGCCGATATAATAGCACTTTTATTGATTTCCATATCCATTACACCATTTAGATAGGAGGGTACATATACCCATGTAATGCCTATTAGATAGTTTTGTCCTATGCGTGCTATCACACAAGCCCACAAGGGCAATGAGGTAAATATGGAGCACCAGGGAATGGGTGGCTTTGGTCCTTTGATGCTGCTAATCGCTCGCTTACTGGAATTTTCAATGTACGCCACCTCTCTAGCGGTGATGAAGCGTGTGGTTGTTGGTGCATGGGCACCAAAGATTAGCCATAAAAATGACCAAACACCGCAAAAGATGCCGGTCACATAGTAAATACCAGGCCAACCCAATGAGGTGCTTGCTATAACCCCGATAACCATCGCCAAGATGTTGCCAACGTCAAAACCGGAGAATGCGATTGCACCCAAACGATTCCGTTCGCCTGGCGGCACCCACATACGCAAATGCGCATTCATCACCGGTACTCTGAGGCTGTGAAAAAGTCCTTGAAAGCCACGCAATGCAGTTAGCAACTGCCAGCCTCCTATCTCCACGGCAATGGGTGAAGCAAGACTTGCCACACATGCTGGGAATGTGCCCAGGAAAAAAAAGAGCTTGGCCGAATATCTGCGTACCAATAAGCCACTTGGTATTATCATTATCATGAAACCCCAAAAGAAACTTCCAATCACATAAGATTTCTCTTGAGACGACCAATTGTACTCCTTAAAGTCGGGATTCGCCGAGCTGGAATTGGTCATGGCCACAACAGTTACACTAATTGATTGTCTTCCAATTTGTGCACATGCAATATTTGTTAATATGAACAAAACCTGCACGTGCCGCATCCCAATTATGGGACCCTTATCTAGAACATAAATTGAAGATACATTCGGGATAATCAATTATAAATCAATAGTTACTTACCAACTGCGGCTGGAGTCTCCATAATTTGTTAACATCAAATTTTAAAGACTTCTGTTGATTTTTATTTTATTTTTTTTTTATTTTAAATAAAATTAAATGAACTGACATTGTACACTCAAAAAAAAGTGTACATCCAATTGTGAAAAATTGACGTCAGTGTTTGGAAAAACAGGATAGAAATAGCGCCATAGAAATTTTTTTATGCCCTGTAGATTTAATTACCACAAAGTGAAGAAAATGCTGTTAAAATGTTGAAATTTTCTGTCATGATCGAATTAATTTCGATAACTCTAGAAAACTTTTTCTACAGAACATGGAAAAATCTAGAATTTGATGACCATAATAAAAAAATCCGTAATTTTTTTAAATTTGAATAAAAAAATTACTTTACTTTGGTTAAAGAAATAAGTCAACATATTTTGTACAAATTTATATTGAGCATAGAAAATTTTCTGCAGGTTAATGAATTCTATATTCATTTCATAGAACACCTGGATTTCATATTGTAGAAAATCCATACTTCCGATTATAAACCCATAATTTTTTTCGTTTATTCATATCATAGAAAATATATTCGTACTGTGGAAATGTTCACTTCTTTGTAGAGATTTATACTCTGTTTGTAGAATTTTATTTTATTTTTTTTATCGACAGTGTTTCTATACTTAAAAAAATTTATTTTTTCTTAGTGTATAACAAACAAATCGAATTCAAACAAAACATTATTTCCTCGAATCTACAATGAATTTTAAGTCCCTTATTGTTATGTTTTTAATTTTGTAATTTTTTTTTTAGCCCATTGTACACGTCTGAGCCTTGTCATATGGAGGGCACCTGATCTTTTCATTATTTCGTCATGGTGGTCAAATGTCAACTTATTAGCATAAATGTGGCTGCTGTCGCCGTTTCTCCTTGGCGCGTCGTTTATCGTTTATCAGGAGTGCGATCTTATCTCTCAACGATCGCCAATTGTTGTTATGGCCTCAGGTCCTTCGACAGCGACAAATCGTTGGCCATTACAATGGACCCTGGTAAGCGAAGAGACACTGCGACGGGGGCAATGCAATCGAGTTGATGTTGATGTTGCATCTGATCGGACTGTCCCGATAAACGCCTCGTGTGGCATGTGGCATGTGGCGTGAAGTTGTTTGTTGCGCTTAATTGGGTAGCATTTGGGTTTGGGTTTGCTGATCGGCTATATTTAGCAACTGACTGACCCAAAGCTGTCTGGCCATAATAAGGTAAATTGGCTTGAAAAGGCTTTTGAGTTGTCGAAGTATTTTGGCATTAAAGCTAAATAAAACAAGTTCTAATTAACTTATTAATTTCAAATTAAATTCAATAAATAAAAATAAATAAATGTTGCAAACATGTGAATGTTATTTCTGTACTTAAATTCAAAGCATCCTTAATTTGAGTTAAAATACATAAACAATTTTTATTTTGTTTTATTATTATAGTATATCTGTCTTAGTTTCAAATACATCTTAAATTTGAGTTAAAATGCATAAACAATTTTTATTTTGTTTTAATTTTATAGTATATATATGCTCAACACTTTCGCATTCTATTTATTCTTGCTGGCTTATTAAAATCTTGCATATTTTATAATTTATCATTTCAATTATTATTTATATTTAAATTTTATGAGCAATGAAAAGTTGTAACAACTAAAATGATTTTACAATTTTAATTTAGTGGTAAAGTTGCAACTTATTCTTTTACTACGTGAACAAATTAGATAATATAAAATAATATTGATTAATTTATATAATTTTTAATACAATTTATAATTAAATTTTTTTTATTTTTTCATATAGTTTTTATTGGGTGGTGAAATGTATACTGTTATTTTTTTGGTTTTACTTATTATTATTTTATTCCATCAATAGGATTCCATATAGCAAATAGTTAGCTGAAAATATACGCCAATATTTGAAATAGTTAACTCTTGGTGTCATACAAATATTTCGTTAATTTATTTTAATAGTTTTCAAAATATTTGAATGACATAAATTATATTTATATATTAAAGAAATAGAAAAAAATAGAACGATGTATTTATTTTATTTATTCTTTCCATTCATTGATCCACATCTCAATATTAATATATATTTCGAAAGTATTTATTTCTAGTAGTATTGTTGCCAAATCATTGAAAATATATAAAAAAAAGTTATCATATGTTGGCGTGCGCCTTTCTCGGCGATTCTCAAGAATTATAAGTAGTGCACGAATTCAATTTCTTTGCTTTTTGATAAGATTGTGTTAGTATTCAGAAATCGTCTGGCAAATGACCTGACCAGAAAAGGCTCAATAGGCGTCAGCCAACAGATCTCGTACTCCGCACTCCTAGGGCGAGTAGTACCAGACGTTAATTTGTTATTATTATTGTTATGGTTATTTATTTTGTTATTGTTATTTGTTATATATTTTGACTGATTTAGGTAACCCTAGTGGTTAGTCATTGCGCCTATTAGGCTGAATTAACAGACACAAAGGTCACAAAGCGGATATTTGGCGATTCCCGTATGCCTTAACATTAATAAAAAAAAAAAAAAATATTCCTAATTTTGAAAAAATTTTGTTGATATTGCAAGGCCTTTATTAATTGTCTTTTTTCTTCTATTATGAAAAATATCTGTCTGATTAATAATGCCATTATTATATATATTTCTCGCATTGTATATTTTTTTTTTTCAACAAAGTTCTTAATGTGTTAAGCTCCTTCTGCAAAGTTCCAAAAAGACTATAAGATCTAAATTATATGGGTCTTTTGGCCATGCCGCCAAGCTCAGTTCCAATGACACACACCTCAACCCCGCGCTCTCCTGCGGTCATAAATTGCAAAATCAACCAAAAATTGCCAATTGTCAGTTGCGTGGTTTTTTTTTATATATTTTTTCTTTATGGCCAGAGCAGAGTCTGGAAAGTGTGGCCAATTTTCACTGGCTGTGAGACGGTCATTTATCTTAGCATAAGTTGGAGCGCGATAATTGCATTCCATGGCCAAGATGCAAAGAGATTCAGGCACGAATCGAGGCAGCAGCCACTTTGCAGGCCACTTTGAAGCTCACAGCCGACAATTAGGCATGCCACATAAATTTCCACCTCATATGGCAAGCTTAAAGCCGAACCACAGCATTGATTTAAATAATAGCATTTAAACAACATTCGCAATCTGAAACGAGTTGCCGGTTAGCGCCCTAAATCGTGCTACAAAACCGTTGATGCCACAAAAAAAAAATAAAAAAAAAAAGAATCGTCGCAATTGCAATTAGCTGGAAGTTTCAGAGGGCTAACAATTCATTGACCAGGTCTATCAAGCCGTGCAGTCAATCATGAATCAATGCCTGTGGGGCATGCCCCTTTGTGTGGTATGTGTCCAGCCTGAGGCATGTGATATGCCTCACAATTGGGTGTACATGTCTGCCTGATAAAGGGTCAGACGTTGCATTCAACGTGCCACAGCTGAGCGCACGGGATAATCCCCCTATTGTGCTGTCATTGAATGTTGGCAGGAGAAATGCAACCGTACGATTAAATTTGTCATTTGGCTTTTGGTTGGCTGTTTAATGTCGATGATTGACAAAAATTTAAAATGACAGTAGCTATAAGGATAATTAACAAAAGGGTGTTAAAGCTGAATAAAGATGTTAGTTGAAATTTCATATTTTAGCCCAAAAAACTAACCACAAAAGTTGAAGATATTAAGAGAGTCAGAATTGTAAATAGTAATTTTCTATTCGAGACCGAAAACTAAATAAAAGGCTTACATGAAAAATATTTCTTTCAAGCTGAAATTAAACGATTAAAATGAGATTAAATAAATACAAAAAAATATATTTATATCTTTCTACAAAAATCCAAAAACAGAAGCTTTGATAATGCTCAGACTTTTGACTTAAACACGAAAGATACCAATTGAAATCTTTGAATATATGAGCAAGCATCATAGGAAATCTAAAGAACTGACGGCTGTATTTGAAATATAACTCACAAAATTCTTGAATTTATATTGAGTTTCGATCCGCCCCCTTTAAATGAATCGATTCGCCAAAACACTTGCGCATTTATCGGAATACACGATCTTAATTAAAAGCCGCCCTGCTGAAAAATAAAAACAAATGTTTACTTTAAATTGATGGCAATCTGCTCTGGCTCTGGCCCTGGCCCTGCGGCTGCATATCCTGCGGCTGGCCACATGTGACAATCGTGGGCAGTTAAATTGCACACGAAATCGATTTAGGCCGCGTTGAAAACACGAAATCAGCAATTAAGCGACTGAAAGGGCGAGATTTTTTTTTATTATATTTATTTCTTGGCGCGTCGACAATCGAAGTATCTGATATGATATTGATGCCAGGCACGCACGTGACTCAATCCCTGGGTGGGCGTTACCAAGTCATGCATGCCGCATGCATGAAAACTGTGTCGCCTGCCAGTTCAACCAAAAGTTACACCACTTGATGAGGATGATAATTCTTCAATGTTATTTGTCACAGTTGCCGTGCTGCGTATATTTCCGCCCACTCAAATGCATTGCCATGTCCAAATTCTATTCTATTTTTTTTTTTTGTAACTGGCGCCGCGCATAAACTTTATTGTCGCCACATTTCTGTTGCATACTTCTCGGCGCCGCAGCGTGACACAGAACGGGCAAAAATGCTTGAGTTAAAAGTGTTCGACTTGAAAATACCCATTTGTAAGGTAACTCACAAACTCACACAGAAAAACGCAGCATTTTTTTGTAAATTTTAAATATAATTCAAATTACTTTCGAGAGCTTACCTATATAGCTACACTCAAAAAAAAGTGTACATCCAATTGTGGAAAACTGACGTCAGTGGTTGGAAAAACAGGATAGAAATAGCGCCATAGAAATTTATTTATGCCCTGTAGATTTAATTACCACAAAGTGAAGAAAATGTTGTAACTCTGGCAGATAAAATTTTGTGTTTTATTTATTTTATTTAATTATTTCGATAACTCGAGGAAACTTTTTCTACACAACATGGAAAAATCTATAATTTTATGTCCATAATAATAAAAATTCGTTATATTTATTTTTAAATTTGAATAAAAAAATTACTTTACTTTGGTTAAAGAAATAAGTCAACATATTTTGTAAAAATTTATATTGAGCATAGAAAATTTTCTGCAGGTTAATGAATTTTATATTCATTTCATAGAACACCTGGATTTCATATTGTAGAAAATCCATACTTCCGATTATAAACCCATAATTTTTTTCGTTTATTCATATCATAGAAAATATATTCGTACTGTGGAAATTTTCACTTCTTTGTAGAGATTTGTACTCTGTTTGTAGAATTTTATTTTATTTTTTTTATCAAAAGTGTTTCTATACCTAAAAAAATTTCTTTTTTCTTAGTGTAGAAAGGAAAAACAGACGAATATTCTTACTGACCAAAGAATATACACATTTGCACATCTGTCATATATTTTTTCATTTTTTTTTGTTGCAGGGTATACAAAATTGTGGCAGCATTGATAAGTCAATGAACTTTAAAATGTGTCGCTAGCCCAAAAGTCGAGACACGCCCATTTGCCAAAAATTTTCGAACAAACACCCACGCAGCACTTTTCTTTCAGCTCTCAACCCTTGGAGTAGTCCCCCCTTCATTCTGTCGTAAGTAATTTTTGATGTCGCTTTATCTTCTTTTTTTTTTCTTTTGGGCAAATATTTGCTCTAGTCAGCAAGGAGTAGCTCAATCCCAAGCACCACCCTTAGCATGTTTTTGTGTTATCATTTGCCTTGCATACTTGCAGGCGCTGTGCCCCTTAAGAAACAAAATTGTTACGGTTCTACTTGGCAAATGTTTTGGAAATATCTCAAGTGCTATTTATTTCGGTCTGCTGTCAAAGTGCTCTGAGCTGAATGTTGACTTTTATAGGGTGGTGTTTTGGGATAATTTTTATGTGGTGTTTATGGCATTGTGGCGACATTTGAGTTTTACATCATCGGACGATTATCCTTGGTCAACGGAACCGGTAAATGCTCAAGAAAGTTAAATTGCTGATGATTTTTGTTGTTAAGGTTAGTTAGTCTGATGGGCAATATTTCATAAAAATTTAAAAGGGTTTGGTTCAATATATATGTATTCAAATTGGAATCAATTTTTTGTTCAATTGTTCGTAAGAGCCAGGAGAAGGTTTTTAGAAAAGAAAATTATGGGAAAAGTCTCTGGAAAAGTCGCTAGCGCCTTAACAGTTGTACTCACTGTTAACGTTTACAGCACTGTTACAACATTCACAGCAGACAGTATTTTTAAATCACAATATTAATTTATATGACAAAACAATGTTTGTAGGATCAACTACAATATAATAAGTTAAGAGAGCGTAGCAATGCACGCCGGGTACATTAGTTATTCGTTTTTTTTTTTAATTTACAGGTTTATTATCAAATACTTGATTATAAAAATACACCAAACTTAGTTATAGACTTAAGACTTACCTGTTGTCTATTTCAAATGTTTCAGCTCTCCTTTCTTTGCTATTGAACTCCAGAGTAATTCGCCCAGCAGGCAAACAAAAGCCAAGGCTAGTCCAAAAGTTAGCATCATCTGTGGCATGTTAAAGTAGTCCAATGTCAGGGGACGCGCCTCGTATCGCTCTGAAGGTATTATGGGCAGGTATCCAATATGTATGGTCTGCATGTTTGTATCGGAGGCCAATTTTTGCATCAGACCACTGCCAAAGCAGTTCAAAAGGGTCTCACTTAGCTCATACTTGAGCAGCCAGGAGCGACGCATTGGGAAACCGGGCAACGAGTGCATCAGATCAATTGGGAGTGGACGCATGCGTGGCTTGACCATATATTGCTGCTGAAAATTGAATAGAACCAGGCGATCACTGTGTGCTATATAGGCGTAGTTGGTATCGAAGATACGGCGATGATCCAAGATGAATTTGTAGGGCACCACACGCGTTATGTTCCACAGAATGTCGGGAAAATCGTACGTCTGGAGCACCGTCTTGTCATAATCCCCAATGACGATGTTTATGTTCTGCTTGACCAGCTCCTCGAAGCTGTTGATTTGTGGCCCATACAAGCCCGTCGATAAAATGGTCTTCAGAAATGCCAAATAATAGTTGGAGTAAAAGAAACCGGCCAGAAAAATGGTGCTAAACAAGATGTAATATAGCCTGCCCACAATTTCGCGCAATTGAAATCCTGCACTAAGCAAACTGCATAGAATCGCTAACAAAAGTTTTCCAATTTCCCAGCGTCCATTTTGTAGCCAGCAGACAAAACTGGAAAAGCTACCGATTACTGCTACAGAGATGAGCATTAGTATCCAAGTCTTCAGCTGCATGGGAGCCACAATATAGAAGTTTTTGGATCTTGGTTGTGCGGTGGGTATCAATATATTTCCATAAAGATACATATAGCTGGCTGTATAGCTAAACTCGCTGCTCAGATCGCTACTGTATGCAAACAAATCTCCACATATATCAGACCTATTTAAACGCAGAAATGTATGACAATCATTGGGAGAATAGACCTTATGATCGGGCGTCAGTACGGGCACAAATTTTGCCCGTCTATGAGCTAGAAACAGACGTAGCAACATTAGTGCATAGCCATCGTAGAGCTGCCTCTCCGGAAAGACCAAGCTACGTGGCGGATTGTTGTAGACAGCCACTCGCACCTCCCAATCCTCAAGATTATCAAACCAGTGTCGGCGTGCCCAAATATATTGAGCAATGCTGCATTCCTTAAGTTGTTGATGTGGAAAATGTACGCTGGTATATAGGGAACCCTTGACAAAACTTGAACTCCTAAGACCCTCAATTTCGGTACAGTTGTAGATCAGCACATTGGGGTAACCCAATTGCCAAATGGCAACAAGCAAACGCAACCAATTGACATCACTGTCAGTACCGACAAAAAGAAAATCCGATTTTTGCATTTTTAAAGGAAGCTTCTCAAAGATCTGTAAAGTCTGTTCAAAGTTAGTCCGTGGCATAATCACCAAAATGGGATCGGGCAGGTTATCGGCGATGCTAGCCAAGTTTTCATAGTTGCTGCCAATTAGGACGCTTGGAATATTGGTTAGGGTATAACTAATCTGTTCATATACCTCTAAGGGTTGAATTGGTTCCGTATAAATAATATTGGTTTTACTTTCTAGACCTATATTAAGTGCAGTAATAGTTGCTTTTAATTCATGGCTGCTAGAATCTAATTGAATATATTCTACACTAGTTAGCAGGCAAAGTAAAAAAAGAAGCTTAGACATAGTTGAGACTAGTTTCTTAGTCTTTTTGTAGAATTGAAGCTGTGTTTCTTCAGCTGCTGCGTGTTTAGAAAAGCTGTAGAAGAAGCAATGCATATTAAGCTGTGTTCAAGACTTATTTTAAATTGTGCATTAAGTGAGGAAATTATTTGGCTAGGATTAGATTGGACGCTTAGAAATCTAAAGCAATAGATGAAAAATGTGATTTAGACAGGATAGGATAGGTAAAGCCCAAACCTCAACAGTGATTCCAATAGGACTGGATAGGATGCTGAGGAAGCAAAGATTTATTCAAAATATGTTGAAAGGAAATAATACATAAGTTTATCTAAAATACATATTAATATAAAGCGCGGGTATTTAAGCAGGGACCATAAATAATGATTATCAATTTAATATTTAATACAAAAAAAATCATGTACTTGGAGCAATTTTATAAAATGAAGAACTACACCAAAATGATAAACAATTTCTTCAATTACAACTATAAATATTAATAAATAAATCAGAAATATTAAGTCTTTTTGAAGAAAGGAAATTTAACTCAAAATTAATTGGTTTTAATTTGAGATAAAAATTTTGGATACATAAAAAATATATAAATATAAAATATAATAAATAAAATACTCCAAATACAAATATATAAATATATCAAATATAATAAAACAAATACTCCAAAGTTTTCCTGTTGCTTTTTTAAAGCTAAAGTGTGTGTGGAAAATTAGATATTAATTTTCAGTAAATAAACCAATAGAATAAATTCTTGTCCAAGTTTTCACATTTAGCTATGAAATTTAATTATTATTGCCTAAATTTGATTTTAAACTCAGCTAATAAAAATTATATTTTAGTTTATATAGAAATATTTTAAAGAATTTAATAAATTAATTAAATAATATACTGATCTTTTTTGAGCAAAAGAAATTTAGGTCAAAAGTAGGAAAACTAAAAAAAAAAATAGTTATAATTGTTCTTAATTTGGTCAACAAAAATAATTTAAAATTTTCTTCTGGCGTTTTTATAGCTAAATGTGAAAAATGAGTTATCAATTCACAATAATTTACACATGAAAATAAATATCAATATTTACATATTTGGCTATGAAAACGCCAAACATAAAACTGATTAATTAAATATATATTGAGTATATATTTTTAATACTCAAAAATAATTAGTATTGCCCTAGTTTTATTAAAAATTTAGCAAATAAAAATTATATCAAAATTCGTAAACTAAAAATATTAAAAATAAAATTGACAATCATTACTATTCCTGCCAACAATAAAGCATTTCTCACAGTGTAACAAGATTGTTGCTTTATTTTCAAGTACTGCTACACACAACAACTAGAAAGTGCCAAGAATATGCAACTACACTACATCAATCCATCAATCAATCCACACAGAGACAGATTCCCTGCTCTCTCTTCTGTTCATGCGCCACGACGTCAACTCGATGACAAAAGTGAACAACGCCAGACCGTAGCCAAGGGCCAGGGACATGGCCGGCATGACGAAATAATCCAGACCAAGTGCCTTTGCCTCGTAGTGCTCGGTGGCAAGGAACTGTAGATAGCCCACGCGTGATGTCATCGTCTCGTGGTCGGCATCCAGGGCTAGCTTCTTTATAAGTCCGCTCTCAAAGGCATTGGCCCAAGCCTCGCTCAAATGTTGCCTCAAGAACCAGCTCTCGCGCATGGGAAAGCCGGCGTACAGAAATAAAATGTTGATGGGAATGCGGCGCATGCGTGGATGCTTCAGATATTGTTGGGCATAGTCGTACAGGTCCATGCGATCACTGAAGAGTATGTAGGCGTATTGCTGGTCAAAGGAGTTGCGATGCTTCTTCAGTGTCTCATCAGGCACGACCTTTATGATTTGCCAGAGTACGTCCGGCAGATTATATTTGGTGCTCAAACTGCGATCGTATTCGTCTATGATCAGACTGATATTGGCCGCCAATAACTCTTCGATGCTGTTGATCTGCGGCTCAAACACCTCTGTGGTCAATATGCTCTTCAGATAGCCCAGATAGAACGTGGAGTAAATAAAGCCAGCTAAAAAGAGCACGCCAAAGAGTATATATCTTTCGCGTCCACCCAATTCCTTCAAGGCAAAACCCGTAAATAATAGCGAACTAATTGCCTCCAGCAGAAACTTGCTAAAGATCCAGCGACGCTGCTGATGCCAGTGTATATAGCTCATAAAGCAGACCATGAATGCTATATAGACAATCAGGCAAATCCAGACGGTTGTTTGAAAGGGCGCTACCAGGTAACGATAGGAGCTCAAAGGCTTTGCATTGGGCACCACAATGTTGGCATATGCCATCCTTATGGCCTTTGTCACCACAAACTTTCTATCCGCTCCCTCAGCCAGTGCATCACCGCACAAATCCACACGTCTCGAAAGCACCGCCTCAATGCAATGACCCGGCGAATCGTTGGGCGTAATTATAGGTACAAATTTGGCATTATGCGCTGCCAAAAAGTGACGTACGAATCGCATATAATAGCCACCGTAGATCAGCATACCCTTCTCATTCTGATATAGTAGACTACGTGGCGGATTGGAGTAAACTGCAACGCGTATCTCGAATCCGTACATATCACTTAGGCGGCCACGGGTGGAGATATAGTTGCGCACATTGGTGGGATGTAGACTTATTACTGGGAACAGTTGCTTCTTGTAAAGAATTTCAGTGTGCAGAAATAACAGCTTAATGTAGCCTAGTTCCCAGGCCTGCCGAACAAACTGCATCCAATAGTCTTCCAGTTTAGGCTGATCGATTACCACCAAAATATCAGCATCCTGAAAGTGCAGATGAAGATTTTGAAGCAACTCGAAGGGAGGTTCCTCAACGATTAGTACAAAGAGGACATCCCCATCAATACGCTGCTTAAGTTGTGTTCCATTAAAATCAGATTCTTTCAGGGAGTTAACAATTATCTGACTAATTGGTTGCAACTGACGAAGATAGTGTAGTTCTACCAACTGTGGATTGTAGATTATATTTGTGGTAATTCTTAGGCGTGCATTGAGCTCATCAATAATCTTGGCAAGTTCTTCGGCTGCAGGATTGTTGTCTTGGGGCAACAGTAGCAGTATAAGAAATAGATGCACTAAAAGCGCCATCTGAAAAATATATCTCTTATTTTACTTTAAATAATATATAACGACAACTAAAGTTATGAAAAGATTTATTAATTGAATTTCTGTTCATATCGAGTGGAAAATGATAATCTAAAATTACACTCAAAAAAAAGTGTACATCCAATTGTGGAAAACTCACGTCAGTGGTTGGAAATACAGGATAGAAATAGCGCCATAGAAATTTTTTTATGCCCTGTAGATTTAATTACCACAATGTGAAGAAAATGTTGTTTAAATGTTGAAATATTCTGTCATGATCGAATTAATTTCGATAACTCGAGGAAGCTTATTTTACGAAACATGGAAAAAATCTATAATTTTATGTCCATAATAAAAAAAATCCGTTATTTTTTTAAATTTGAATAAAAAAATTACTTTACTTTGGTTAAAGAAATAAGTCAACATATTTTGTAAAAATTTCTATTGAGCATAGAAAATTTTCTGCAGGCTAATGAATTTTATATTCATTTCATAGAACACCTGGATTTCATATTGTAGAAAATCCATACTTCCGATTATAAACCCATAATTTTTTTGTCGTTTATTCATATCATAGAAAATATATTCGTACTGTGGAAATTTTCACTTCTTTGTAGAGATTTATACTCTGTTTGTAGAATTTTATTTTATTTTTTTTATCGAAAGTGTTTCTATACTTAAAAAAATTCCTTTTTTCTTAGTGTAGAGTTATGATATAAAGAATTTCCACGGAATTAGCATAATTTGTAAGTATCTTAACTGATTTTAAGATGTGTACTATGTAATAATCATCATTATGATGCTTTGATTCAGTAGATTTGATGCTGTTTTAATTCACATTAATTTCTTCCTCTTTTTGCAATTTCCTTTGCCTTAGAAACTTGCTTAATTCAAATTTAAATGTTTTATTGGTTCATCGATTGTTGTCAACACAAACGACTCAATTAACATAGGCATAGTTATCTATATATATATATTATATGCGCATTTGTAGCTAATATATATTGTTGATCGGCCAATTCTTTGCGCAATTCATAAATATTTCATTCCACCTGATTAACTCTCTGGCAATTAACACCTGCTCGCCAGCCGTCCACCTACGCATCCTGTTCTATTGTAGGGTCAGCTTATCTGACTCGTATTTATTTATATTTAGTTAAATAATTGTCATGCCAATGCAAAAGCACAATGTTAACAATAATAATACTAATAGCTCACGATTCAAAGTTCTAAGAGTATAACCGATTTAATCGTGTCAATATTTTCGAGTTTTGTATTGCGCAGAGGCAATTAAAAGTTTTACTGAATTTTTAATTTATAAAAACAAAAATCATGAGATGTAAGCATTTCGGCGCCATTTTTTCTTTGGAATGTTGGCGATTTAAAATTTAAAAATAGACGTAAACACTTGCTGTCTCTCTCTCTCTCTCTCTGGCTATTAAGGCAATGCAACCAATCACAGAGCGCAGCAATTACAAAAGCAATGTAAAAGGGAGGAAGGGGTAAGCAGAAAGGGGGACAGTTAATCGCTCTACGCTGCTATTAAACAATTAAGCGCTGTCGCTGCCGATGTCGTAGTCGCTGTCGCAGTCGCTGTCGCTAACGCAGTCGCAATCGCTGTCACAGTCGCAGTCGCTGTTGCTGTCGTTGTCGCTGTCGCTGCTGTTGTTCGCTGCCGTTGCTGTCTGATTAACTGTTATGCTTAACTACTGTTGCGGTTGCTGTTATGTTATGATTATGTTAAGCGTATGTTATGTTATGCTTGCTTGTTATTGCGCTTGAGTAGGGTTAACGAATTGCCCGCTAATAGGCGTATGTCATTATTTAAGGGGCCGGGGATGGTAAAGAGACAACGAACAACATGTGGGAATGTACGTGAATAAAAAACGTGGAGATTTCTGTGATGAGTCAGTATCCATTTCTGTCCACATCTCACAAAATAAGTTTAGTGGGTCAGTGCACCGCAGAACTTGTAAAACCCGCAATTAGAGCATTGACATGGGTTAACAAACTTTAGAACAATAATAATATCAATTAGCCTCAAGTCCTGTAACGGTACTTGTGTGTCATCAAAGCTCGAAAAGTTTCCTAAAATGTAATTGCAAACAGTTTAAAAATAATTACATATAATTTTTTTTTACAGAACATCATGCGAGTATCATATAAGAATGTTGTGTGATTTCTTAACTATTAAGATTTTTTAATTCTTTTAATTTTAAAACTCTACTGAGAAATATACTCGTTCTGAAAGTAACAAAATTATGCCAATTTCTTGAAAAGAGTCTATTCAGAATACTTATTCTTGGACTTATTTTTTTAACACACTTATTAAAATACGTCTCTTTAAAATATTTTGTTATTCACGGACTTATTAAAATATGTCTTTTTTTAAAATAATAAGTTCATTTTTAATTAGTATTTTCGGTCTATTTTATGTAAGAACACTGCATTTATTTATCACATACATTATTATCACTTATTTGGTTTTAAAACACAAATTTAGCTGAATAAAAAAAAAAAATTTTTTTTTTTGCCTAAAACCCTTATGCCTTATATACTGTCTACTGGAACCTGTAAGGGATCACAACAAATAGTACACCAAACAGCGCCTAAAAATATGCAACAATTTATTTATATATATATTTTTTTTTTTTATTTACATTCTTACTAATTTAAATTAAGGTTTTAAAGTCAAAAGCACACTTTAAATAGGCGGTTAATATGAATAAAATATTAAAGAAATTGTTTAAGCAGATAGAGTCTTGAATTGCGATAAAATTATTAATAATTTCATATAAAATTTTGTAAAACAAATAGCAAATTAAGATAAAAATTAACAGAACAGAGTTATTAATAATTCTGTTAATTTTGATTTGACTTTCTTGGTATTAAGAAATTGGGATTAACAAATGATCATGAGCTAAAGAAGATTACATCGGCCATTAGAATTCTAAATGATCAATAAAAATTTTCTTTTAATCGATCTTAGTTTGGTCTCTTTGCATTTTTCTCTTCTTATTTAGTATTAATATATTGATTATAAAGCAAAGGGGCAACCCTAAAGAATGTTGTACATATTAAATAAATACAAAGAAAAATTGACTGTTAAACCAGTTAAAGTAAGAACAAATTAATTTTTCAGTTTCCAGGCCAAATTTCTTATGAAGATAATTAACCTAAATTTGTGAAACCCATTATTTTATATAAAACTTATAATTTTTTGTAAAACTATATGCAAAAACTATAATATTTTTTAACTTTTCTGTCTTCGGTCGTAGTTGACCATCCTGTGAAAATGCACATATATTATTGTGTCAGATTAAACATTTTTTCTAAGGATATGGTGGTTTATTTGTGCTAATTTTCGCATTGATTCGTTAGGATGTCTGTTTTAAGAATTTGATCTGTGTTTAACCCAGATAAACTTCCTATCTTCCACTTTCTGTGCTTTTTAGTGACACACACGCACAGTAGTCGAAATATGCACTCACATTTGGAGCACACAAGCAGCGTATAATTAATAAGATAAGAAAAGCATTGAAACAAGCTTACAAGCCGCCCCAAAACACCTCGGGCTGAAGGTCAAACTAATAATGATTTAGATAATAAAAAAGAGGAATCAAAAGGAGAGGCAGTGCAGCGCCATGGACATGAACCTGCTGCCAAGAGTCAAGAAGGCCTGCGGCTGCTGAAAACCAAACAAAAGCGGCCCAAGAAGCGTGTGGGAGCAGACTGAGGATCTGGCTGGCAAACGATCGTAAATACCAAAGGGTTACGCCTATTTTTACACGCAAGCGACTGCATTTCCCCGTAGTCGGGCCATGAGCGCAAAAATATTAAAACGATGCGACGTGACAGATTACAAAACGTTTGACACCAGCGCCAAAGCCGACAAGAGTTGCCTCCAGAAGAGGCAACATCAGCAACAGCAGCAGCAGAAGCAACAACTTGCCACACGACAGCGCAGTCACGAGGTGGCCACAGTCAAAGCCAAAACTGAAGTTGGCCCTGGAGTTTGCAGTCTGGAGTGTAGAGTCGGGGTTCTGGGTTCTGGGGTCGGCCAGTCAGCCACTGCGTGCGAGTAAATTGCCTTGAGGCATGGGGCAGTGTGGTACGAGCACTCAGAATCAGAATCAGACTGCAGCAATGCTGCAACAATGCAGCGCGCGTCACAAATTAATTCGCTGGAGAGCTGCAGATCGGTATGGTTCCCACAGTAGTTCCTCGGGGTACTCACTCGCGTCTGCTTCTGACTTTTCTCCGTCCAGTTCACCTGCGCCAGTGCAGCGGTTCTTCTGCATCTGCGGAGGCTGTACTCGTGAGTTATGACAGACAGCCAACTGTGGAGGCAGGCCTAGGAATCAGAATTCAAAAACTCAAATCTAGAGAGCTCTTACGCTTGGGCGTGCAATTTAGATACCCTGTACCAAGGGGCAGCACAAAGGATATGTTGGTTATACACTCAAAAAAAAGTGTACATCTAATTGTGGAAAACTGACGACATTTTGGGGAAAAACGCGATAAAAATAGCTCCATAGAAATTTTTCTATGCCATTTTATTACCTCAAAGTTGAGAAAATGTTGTAACTCTGGCAGAGAAAATGTATCGAAATGTATCATGTATCGAATTTATTTTGATAACTTGAGGAAACATTCTAAAAAACATGGAAAAAATCTATAATTTGATGGCCATAATAAAAAATCATTTATTTTTTTAAATTTGCACCAAAAAATTACTTTGGTTAAATAAATAATACTTAAAATAATTCAACATAATTTGTAAAAATTTATTTTGAGCATAGAAAATGTTCTGCGTATTAATTAATCTGATATTTATTTTATAGAACAACTGGATTTCATATCGTAGAAAATTCATTCTTCCGATTATAAACATAAATTTTTCGATTATTCTTATCATTTAAAATATACTCATACTGTGGAAACTTTCACTTCTATGTAGAGATTTATATTTTGTTTGTAGAATTTTATTTTTATTTTTATTATCGAAAATTTTCTATATCTAAAAAAAATCTATTTTCTTAGTGTAGAGGTAAGCTTATGTAAAATCTCCTCGATCAACTCATTTTTTGTAGATCTTATACAGGGTATATTGTGGTCGACCCCATTTGATAATAGCATTTAAAATTTGTTTCTAGCTCACTCAGTCAACATCCAACGGGGCAACTGGCCAAACGTGGATAAGATTTTGCGTATGCGCCGCGTAATTGACTTGGAAGTTATGAACCTTTAAATGTGGCCACTGCAGCAGGAGCAACCACCACAGCAGCTCCACTGCATCAGCATCCTGATGATGCAGCACAGTATGTAATTTTAATTTTCTCACTTGATTGCCCCCTTAGCTCGAGTCTGCACTCATTCATATATGACCATTCATACTATGTATTCATATGGTTTTCGATTTTGGCATTCAGTTCGTTATTGGTTTCCATAAACTTGCTTTTGCGTTGATTAAAACCTTGACGAGTGGGAATTTGGTAAAAACGATGCACAAGTGTAGAAGTCTTAAACATTAATGATATATAGGAAATTTATATAGTTTAATTAGAAATAAAGATTATGAGCTGTGTGTCACATTTCATGAATTCAACAAATATATTTCGAAAATATAAATATTATAACTATTTCCTCTATATGTTTATATTATTTCCTTAGTAGCTTCTAATGCCACACACCTGTTTCTACTAGTGTTAATTTTCTATGCTAAAATATTGCAAATATTATTAAAATTTGTCAAATCATCATGGGAATTTCCCATGCAAATCAGTTAATTTTACTAATTAAGTTCAGAATGCAAATCGAAGAAACTCTCTGAACTGTGCCGTTTCAAAAATTAGAGATAAGTAATAATTGCACATTGTGTTATGAATGTGTGTATTTAAATATTAAAACAACTGATTAGCAAAACCCACATAAACACTTATAATACAGGGATGCCGCACAGTGGTAACTAAGCTAATTAAATTAATTTTATTTAAAATATTTATAATATTAAAACCGAAATTAAATCAGGACAAAATTAATCTCTGATCTTACAAGAGTTTTTCAAGAAACTTTCAGTTTCCTTAAATATTTTAAGCTTACAAATATAAAAAAATATAAAAATAAAAAAATAAATATTAAATAATATAAATAGATAAAATATATAAATTATCTAAAAGTCAGTGTCAGAAATTCAAGCTTATTAAGCTTCCCATGAAGCGTGTCTGCTTCTTGACAATAATAATATTAAAATAAATTATAATAAAAAATTATAATAATAAAAAAAAAAATAATTTAAAAAAAAATACTCGCAAATGAGTAAATAAAATTTAAAAAATCAAGAAATTTGCTCTCTAAATTGTTTTTGCAACACTGTGCGTTGCATCCGGATAAACCTTCGAGTCTGGCAAAAATTTTTAAAAAAAACCTATCAAAAAAAATACTGAACGCTTTGACTAGAAATTCAAAGGAGGACAGCGCGAAATTTGTCGGGTCTGAGAGTGTTGAATATCACATTATGTGATTTATTTATATGTTTTATAATTATAACTTGTTGCTATTGCTTTTACTCAGCTTGTTGTCATTGTTGTTGCGGCACTTCACATGGGCCCGCAAATTTGTATCGCAAATCCCAAAAAAAAAAAAAAGATTCATTCAACAATTTGAATATCGAATTGAGTTGGGTTTGGTTTGGTTTGGTTTCTTTTGAGGGGCAGCAGCTGCAGATGTTGTGCTTATAGCCAGTCTAACAACATCGAGGCTGAACTTGTTGGCTCAATAAATTATGAGCCCGCTTCTTATGAGAGTGCAAATAGCACTGGCTAAGTCATTGGGTGGGTGTCATGCGTCTTGGCTTGGTTTCTTGGCCTAATGAAAATGTTTCATTGGCCCGGCTTTTTGGCCGAGTATTTTGTGAGTTGGTGGGAAACGCAAATTTATTGCGCATCAAATTACAAAAGTCGGAAAACATTTAAAATGCCTTTTAAAATTATATGCACGATTCGGTCTATTGGCAGCCATCTAATGTCTGGTAATGAAGCGACTAACAAAACTGATCAAACTGCTCTCGAGGGCGTGCCGAATGATTTCCAAAATTAAAATCTATAAAAAGCGTTAAGATATCGATGTATATAGGTTTTGAGTAGGTTTTTTCTGGTTAGATAGTCGATAGAACTGACAGTTATGATCGGCGTACCTTATGTGTTTTTGGCGTTTATTACATGTAAGTATGTAAATGATTGGAAATGTTATGGAATTATAGAAATTAAATATGCTGTAGCTTTGATGATATACTTAAAAATTTTATTTTCATTTTAGAAAATTGTATATTTATTTATTTATTTTTAATACAGCTTTTTAACATGGTAGACAACAACAGAAAAAACACGTAAAAATTTAAATTTTTTACATAATTATTTTTAGTTATTTTGTAAATAGTTTTCCAAATGTAAATAACAGTTTATTAAATGCTACAACATTTGAAATTTTCTATTGAATTTTTTAAGTGTTTTTGGAATGTATTTTATAATTGGTTTATGCTTATAAACAAATAAGTAAACCTTTTTTAATAATATTTTTCAAAAATATTCTTTTTTATAGATTTAATTACTATAAGTGTATTTTATAAAAATTAAAAAAAATTTTAAATATCAATTTATAAATTTTTCGAGGTCTTGGATAGCTGATTAATAATTAAAAAAAAAAATTTTTTTTGAGGTTTTTTTTTATATTTTCTCATTCTTTTCATTACATTTCAGAGTGTATAGCCGTTAAGCTCAATAGATACTCACAATCTTTAAAATTTCAAACTATTTTTATTAATAAATACTCAATCATAAATAATAATTATCCAGCCTAGGATAAATAATAGATTATTAAATGATACAACATTTGAAATTTTCTATTGAATTTTCCATGGTTTTTTTTGGTAGTACGAATTTATTAAATTTATAATTGGTATATGCAAATGAACAAATAAATATACCTTTTTAAATAATATTTTTCAGAAATATTCTCCCGCAAATATTTACTAGATTTAATTACTATAAGAGTATTTTATAAAAAATTAAATTAAAAATATTATTAAAAAATCAACTTATTAATTTTTCTAGTTTTTGGTAACTGATTAATATTAAAATTAATAAAATTTATTTTTTTGTATTATTTTCTTTTTATATTTTCACATTCTTCTCATTAAATTTCCGAATTTTTTTTTTTTTTTAATTTCAAGCAATTTCTATTAATAAACACTCAATGAAAATATAATCATAAATCTAATTATAATACGCATTTTAATAATAATTGATATTGTTTGTTTACAAACACGTGTAAGCTCTACAATGTTTATATAAAAATTAACAGCAGCCCTATAAGCTTTGCGTCCACCTAATTGTCTGGTAAAAAACTGAAAGTACGCAGAGCAAACAAATAATAATAAAAAAAATGAAATTTACATAAATCTGTACATAAAAATATAAGGAATGTCAATATGAGGAATGTGCGTATGTACCTAACCCAGGTGTTGACTTTTGGCCGAAAACACAAAAACCAAAATAGAAACAGATGGCTAAATTTGACAATTTTGCTAATTAAATGAGAAACAAAACAAGTAGACAAACAAACATGATTATTGTTTATTCTGGACAAAAATAATGCGCAAAAATTTATATTACAAATATTTGGAAAGCCCCAAGAAATCTGCGCATCTGGCGCGTGTACAAACTTGGCTGTCATCAAACTTAGCCAAGAATTTAGCCAGAGATCAGAGAACAGAAGATCATAACAGTTCCGTGTTGACATTCAACTGCATTTAGCAATCAATAAATTTAATTTTCGCTCATTTATGACAATTTATGAGCTCTCTGAATCATCTGCATAAGTAAGAGTCTCATCTGGCAACAAGTTGAATTCACTTTTAAGTCGATTCTGTTGCCGTCTGTTGCCATATTTAGGCTTTAAATTAACGCGCCTCCCAAAAGGTTAAGGCGAAGGCCAAAAGGTTAATGTGTTTTTAAATACATTGCTAATTGATGAGCGGCGTCAAGTTATACAAAGGGTTTTGAATCTTGAAGAAACCTGCAATAAAACGAGATTGTGGCTTTGTGGAAATATTTGAAATAATGTGAATATTGAGCTGTTGTTTTGTAAATATTTAAATATGCATATGTCAATGGAAATTTGCATTAAATTGATTGATAAAGTTCATAAAATTTAGTGAACTTATTGATAATACACTAATGCAGATAGTATATTAATATTTGTAACGAGTTTATAAAAATTGTGCATGAAATGTATACGCATTGATTAATTGAGAATTGCTGGACCGATTTGGGTCAAATTTTTTTTCAGTTGTTCGTAATTGCCAGGTGAAAGTTTCTAGAAAATAAATGTTTGGCAAAACTTTTCGGAATAGTCCCTGGCGCTTGAACAGATGTACTCACTGTTAACGTAAACAGCACTGTTATTGGGCACACACAGATATAGGGCACTGTTACAACAATCACAGTAGGCAGTATTTTTTAAATGAAATACTAAACTTACAGTATGCAGAATTAAGTATTTAGTAGCGCTACTAGCAATTACACTAGTTTACAAATTTTTTTTTAATCGAGGGAGCTGGGCTCCCATATACTTTTTTTGATGTATTTTTGGGCGCTGATTCCAAAAATGCAAGCCATTTTTTTTTTTCAATGAATGGTTTTCGAGAAAACCGCAAATAGCTAGTTTTTTGGCAGTCTTTGGACTAATTTATTTATATCTACACCAGATATTATTTGAATTAAAGCACATTTCGCATTTCAATAGATAATTGTATCCCCTTTCTAACGGTATACCGTTTATGCGGATCAAATGCGAATTATTGTCATTATAAATCCTCAAAGTTGAAAAATATTTTGCATTTTTGAAAAAATGCTGAATTTCAATTGCTCTTTAAAAAATTTAAAAAATTAATTTAAATACTTTTTAAGATTTATTATGTTATATAATTCTTTTACAAATATTTTAAGTATACATTTATCCAAATCGGTCAATAAATGTGGTAGTTATTCAGCAATTTGCAAAAACACTCAAGAAAAAATTCACCTTTTTCATCACTTTTCCAGTTTTTTATTTTTTTTATTTTTTTTTTGTAGGGAGGCCGTAGCAACGCACGCTGGGACACTAGTTTGATATGTATATTTTAAAAAGACATTCTTCAATTTATATGTGGTTTTTTTTACTTATTATCTTGTTATTCATTAATAGAAACAGATCCTCTTAACTGTGTTATACATAGTAAACATGTACAATTGTTTCTCTTACAACCCTTGAGAATGTCATTCTCGATCCTCGTTATAATGTTAACAGAAGTTGCATGCTATTATCTGGATCCTGATCGCGATCGTGATCACTTTCACATCATTGTCAAGGCATAACCATAACAAAATACTCAATGGACCTCAACGCATAAATTAGTGAACCTCAAGGGGAGGGTTTGTCATTGTCAACTGGGCGAACATTTTCATTAACAAGCGTTGAGGGAAAATTCATTTACCATAAAATATGCCCAAGTGCTGGCCAAACAGTTGGCAACAACTTTCCAATATGCGAGTTTTTATAGGGGCAGTTCCCGTAATTAAAGACCAAGTTGAGAGAAAAAAGGGTTCCCAAATAAGAGTATTCATTGCGCATTGTTTGTTTAATTGAATTTGCAGCTCACGAAAACAAACAAAAACCAAGTTGAAAAAATAAAACAAAATAAAGTAAAAGATGCGTAGGATATGCGAAGCGGTAAATTTTGGTAACCGCAAGCAAACAGGGAGCAGAAAGAGAGCGAGAGAGAGAGAGAGAGAAGAGCCATCGATTGATCATGTGTTTTTTTCTGTGGCATGCAACTGCTTGGCTGCTAGTGGACACCGAGTGCCAGATCAGCGACACCATCGGCGTTGAAAAGCCTTTGCTTCATTGGTCCAGTGCTCGGGTACGATCAGTTCCTTGGAACGCGGTTTATATATACTTATTTCGATCGTTTTTACCAACCAACGCCCACCAATACTTTGGCTTACCTTTAGCTGCTCTTACTGCTCTACCCTTGAAAATGGTTTATTTCATTTGTCTTCAACTATGCTACACAACTGAACTTATATTTGCAAAGGAAAAAAATTAATTTTAAAACATTTTTAATAGTTAAATAAAATATATACATATATATATTTTTATTCTCAATATTTTTATTACTCGTAAAATGATTTTAATCGAGTTGCCAACAATTTTAATTTAATTTTCCTGTGCAGTTTTAGGCAGGAATATTAAAGGTTTAATTTTAAATAAAATGTTACTAATTGAGTTGAATGTTTTAAATAATTAAATATACATATTATTTCAATTTTCAATATTTTTATTACTAGTAAAATGATTTTAGACGCGAACAGAGTTGCCAACTAATTTAATTTAACTATCCCGTGCGGTTTAGGATTTTCTATACTTTTAAATAAAATATTGATAATTGAATTGAATGTTTTAAGAGTTAACATAAATATACATATATATTTAAATCCTCAATATTTTTATTACTCGTAAAATGATTTTATCCAAGAGTAGAGCTGCCAAAAAATTTTAATTTAATTTTCCTGTGCAGTTTTTGGGCATTTCTATATATTTTCAAATAAAATGTTGATAATTAATTTGAATTTTTTTAGAGTTAACATAAATATACATATATATTGCAAGCCCCAATATTTTTATTACTTGTAAAATGATTTTATCCGAGAGTAGAGTTGCCATAAATTTTAATTTAATTTTTCTGTTTTAGGCTTTTCTTTATTTTTAAATAAAATGATAATTGGATTTCATTTTTTTAGTTAATATAAATATACGTATATATTTCAATCTCAAATATTTTTATTACTCTTAAACTGATTTAATTGAGAGTAGAGTTTCCAACAATATTAATTTAATTTAATTTAAGTAGCCTGTGCCGTTTTAGGCATTTTTATAATTTTAAATAAAATACTGATAAGTTGAATTTAATTTTTAAAAGAGTTAAAACAAATACTTGTATTTTAATCCACAATATTTTTACTACTTAAACGTTTAAGATGTGACTAGAGTTGCCAAAATTGTAACTTAAATTTTTACCTGCAGATTTAGGTATATTTATATGCTTAAATAAATTATTGAAAACAAGAAACATTCACACACATCTCTAAAAAAGAACAATTATCGTGAAATTAAAAAAACAAGTTGCAACACCAAATTGAACTACATTTATTTATAATTAAAATACATTTTTTTAAAGGGTATTTAGAGTTCGCTTGTTTGTTATTTTATTTCTGCCTCTTGTTATTATTTGTGCTGCTTTTGTTGGTTTTCGCGTTTATCAGTTAAGATCAGCCACGGATATGTCTGCGACTGGAATTGCGACTGGGTTTATCCTGCCTGCCTGCCGGCCTGCCGGTCTGCAGGGCAGCAAAGTTTTGGAAATTTTGGGAGCTCTGAATTTTAATTAAAATATTTCTCAGGGTTTTTAGTTTTTTGGGCCTTGCAACAAGGCTTGAACTACGTCTTGGGGCAATACTCCGCTCTGATTGTCGTGAGTGTGACACATTTGCATCAGATATGACAAGCTTGAGTCAAAGGACACACACACACACACACACGTGTACACACACTGGGACACACAACAGGCTGCTCATAAATCACGTGCCTAGCGCTGAGCAGGCCCACCAAGTGGTACAAGGAAATACGGCTAAGAGAAACAAAAGCAAAAATTAACTTGTCAAAATCGCTTCGCTCCTGGCCAAGACACCTGAGACGCAACAAGGTGGCATAAACCCATAAATAGCTTAACTTGTTTTCTTTATTGTTTGCGTGAATATTTCACAATGCATTCAATTCCATTCGCATTTGACACGTTTTTGTATTTTTTTCTGTTTTTTTTCCTCAACGCATCTAAATTTTTCATCTCAGGACGCGACATGGCGCCAACAGTTCGATGTTTGTCCGTATTCCATGTCCTGCTGCGTTTGCCAAAAGGACGCAAACAGCCAGAGACAGATAGACAAACAGACAGAATAACAATATAACATTTCCTAGCTAAAAAGGTATGAGGTAAATTGGACCAGGAGAGTTGAGGCGTGAGGCTAAAATTGTTGGCCAAAATTGCGGTTGGAAATATTCGGATTTTGGAACATTTAAATTGGGCGAGTGCAAATTGTGAGTGTGGGCGGACGGGGGGGTCATGTGACAATTTGAATATGAGCCAAATACTTACCATGCAGCTAACGTTGTTGCCTGAAACGAGCAGAAAGTCATTAAATATTTATAGGGACATTTTTTTAATCAAGTCAAAAAATTGAAAAAAAATTTTAATAAATTTATTTCATAATAAAATTGCCACTTACTTCGCCTGCTAAATACTTAAAAGGTATTAGGAAGACTTTAATTTTTAAATAATACACTTCCTTAATCAATTTTGTGCATTGACAATGTCTTGCTTAATTAATTTGCCAGGCGCAGTAATTGAATTTTTGTTTAAGTACCAAGCTGCTTAATTTATCATTGTCATTATCAGTTTGCTAATTTTTTCGTCAGTTCCTTTGTTGCGGTTCGCGTGCGACAGTAGCGCATAAATCTCAATTAGCGAGCTCCTAATTTATTTTTGAGTTATTTTGCCCTGAGCTGCCACATAAAACACACCCACAAAAAACAGATATGGGTTAATGCATTACTTTCAGTTATAGAGTATTAAAAATAGCCAAATGGAATTTCGTTTAAAAGCTATTTAATAAGTTCGTTTTTAATAATAAAGTTTGTCATAATTTCTAATTTCTAATCTATTTTCAAATATTTGTTGGAATACCGCTCATGTAAGCCGTACACTGCTTGGCATGTACGTTTGCACTGCTTCACACAACAGAGCTGTTAAGTTTACCAGCTGCAACTTGTATGAAGCGTACGCTGTTAACGCTAACGGTTTGAGTTTTTAAATTCAATTTAATTAGAATTTTAAACAACAATTTTAATGCGATCTAGCTAATTGCTTCAAATTTAAAATTTGTATATTATGTTAGTTTCAATTGTTATCAATAAGTAGGGTAGTTATCTTTGGATATGCGCAATTGGAGTACCTTCAAAATTTCATCATGAATTTGCATTTTTAAGATTGTGAGTCAGAGGTATTTGGTATTTGACACAGTTTTGCGTAAACAAAATAGCTGAGAAATGTTTTGATAAGCGCAGCTACCGAATTTTTATTTTGTTTTTTTTATTCTGGGGTACTATCAAAATATTCCATTCATGTCAAAATCTTTTGTTTTTAATTGAACTGATTTGCTGCCCTATCGCAACTTGCCTATCATGAAAATATCCAGTATCTGTGCAAAGTTAATTGGAAATTGAGACACGAGCAAAGTCCACATTTTTTGGGGAAGGTACTTTACCTTTTTCGTATATATATATAAGAAATATGTGAAGTTTAGTATATATTTAACAGATTGCTCTGTAGCTAATTGACAATGACAGTGCTGGAATATCCCATGGCCACATTCTCTCTTATCAGCTTTGATTCTGACTAATTTTGTTGAACTTTGATGGCCCCCCTCTCTCTAAATTTAGAGATATTCTAAAGAAGATTTGATGGACAAAACTTAGCGTTGAAATTAATTAGTTTTCTTGTAATCGTTGCCGTTTGTCTGACTGCATTTTGATTAGATTTCAACTTTAATACAAGTTTATCGATAAGCTTTCACGCCAGAATATTGCTTAATGTAATCGCTGAAATTTTTTGTTTTTTTTTTTTGGGTCGTTGGCAACACATATGATTTACAGCATATGATCAATAAAAATGTCTAGCCTAGCACAATTCGCTGGGTAATCGATCAATGTTAACCCTAAACACCTGCTGCGAACTGGACCTTACCTTGCACAATAAAGAAAATATATATATTGTGGAATATTTGGTTGGTTAATTGTAACTTGGACACATAAAACTAGATGAATAGTAAAGATTAGATGATATTACATATATGTAGTACTATATACTGCAATTGTAACAGCTGTAATTTGTATTTTCAATTTATTTAAGTTTGTTTTCATTTTCGGCAACGAACATCGAACATCAAACCTAGCGTAACATGCGTGTTCGATGTTCAAAAGTGTTGCGTTGCGGCAAATTGGTCGCTTCAATTTGCCGTAAAAATGTATGTTCTGTTAAGCAACTGTTAGTGTTGTGCGCTAACAGCGGCTGGTCGGCTACAGCGGCCGCACATTTGTATCTGTATCTGAGTTTGTGTGCACCTTTCGTCGGTTTGAGATCGCTGCCGCGAACAGAGCGGATAACAAAACCGAAGCTAAACAACGGCATCCACAACAAATGCGTTAAAAAAGAAATATATTCGAAACCAGAAGAAACAAACAAGTTGCAAATTTTCGAAATGCTCTATAGAAAACGCAAGTAAAGTTCAAGTTTAAATAAAATGAAAGTGAAAAGTGCATGAAAAATAAAAAATAAACGCATTTAAAAATTTGTTCAATAACTGATTTTGTTTTAAAAATCATATTGAAAAATATATATAACCAGTTTTTAAAATTATTATGCTGACCCAGTGCCAAAAGTGAAAATTGTAATACAACAAAACAAAATATTAAAAAATATATTATTGTGCAAAATAATAATCGAATAAAATTAAATTGTCGCTACAATCGCTGACAAAAGTGCAATACACACATAAATAAATAAATATTATATACACACATATTTATTACAAAAAATTACACATTGTTAATCAATAATACACATATCAAAGGCCAAAACCAACAACAATAACAAATTAAATTATTGTACATAAAAAGTGCTGTAAAATTTGAAGAAAACAAAAAAAAAATTGTAACTCGGCTTTTGTTGCATTTTTTTGCTGTGTAAATTATTTTTGTTAACGCGGCACATTTTGCATGCAAAAAATTAAAAAAAATAATAAAAAATATATCTTATTATTTTACACACACCTACACATATATATATGAAAGTACACACATATATATATAAATTTTGATTTACATTTGGATTTTTAATTCGTCGCCTTCAACTTCAATGTACGATTCCAGACGACATCACGCACAAACCCATGTTGGATTATAATTTATACCCTTAATTTTGGGGGCTACAATGCGGCCAGAAATATACAATGTAAGTAAAAAAAACCAAAGCTTACGATCGCATTAAGTAAATTATATATTTATAAGTAAATAATAATAAATAATTACACAATGTGGCTCACAATTAATTCCAATTAAAACTATAAAAGAAAATTAAACCAAAAAAAAAAAGCGATAAAAAACTGTGCATTATTAGGAAAAACTTATATCTTTAATGTGTCAAAAAATTCAAAGAATTTTAAATTTATTTACTATCATTTCCTAGTAAGCTAATTTATTTAGCTTAATATAAATTCAAGTATTTTTATAGTCTCTCCGTTTTTAGTAGGTAAATTAAATTACTCATTCAAGTGATTGATTTTTAAATAATGAATACAATTTTTAAAATTTGTATTCTTGGAATAATTTGAGAGTTTTTTTTTGTATATTTTTATTTCTCTTCACAAACCACGTGCATAAGTTATAAAACATAGAGAACACAACATTCTCATAATTCATATTCATTACAATTTCTATCAGAAATCACACAAGGATACCCATGACCTGTGTGAAGTTCCTTTCCCTATTTATAAGTAAATATATCCATATCGTAGCGGCAACACACATAATGGCAGCCCGTTTATTATGCCGCAAGTAATTTCACTTAAAAAACAATTTTTTAAACACACATAAAAAAAAGCACAATTATATGTTTCAAAAAACCAGAAATATGAAAAAAGAGAACCAAAAACGCGAATAAACTGAACTGAACAAACGTGGCAATAATTGCTATTTATAACTTGTTATGGCACCAACACATGCAAAATTCCAGGATAAATTCTACCTCTCTCTCTCTTTATACTCTCTAACACTGTGTGTGTTTGTGTGTGTGCACAACCCCTTTTTAACATAAAAAAAAAACTTTAAAGCAAGGGGTCGGCAACACATGCTTGTGCTTATGGCGTGTCCTGATCTCAGGACATTTACCTGAGTTATAAATCAATTGCAGCAACAGCCGCCAACCCCTGACTGTAAAAAACAACAACAACAAAAAACGCTACGAAAACGCGTCGATTAATCAGCTTAAGACATGCAAGCAAATGTGTAGCATAAAAAAAAATTAAAAAAAAAAAATTTAGAATACTTTTAGAACCTTCTCATATATAACCCACATCATAAACCCCACAAAAGTTAAACCAAAATTGAAGGCGACAATTTCCACACAAAATTTCAAAAGTCAAACAAAAAAAAAATAGAGGGCTGCGGAGGGGGACTTCTTGATAAGAGAATATTTCGTAAAAATAGACAATATTTGATTTGAGTTTGAAGTTTATTTCTTTTATTAATTAAACGGAAATGCACACAGATAAAAAGCCAAGAACACGAGCATTAAAACTGTTGTAAAACAAGACAATTCCCAACTGGTTCAGTTTGTCAGTTATCTGATAAGCTGCGTTTATTATATAGCTACATAAATTGGATCAACGCTGAACTGAGGTAGCAAATTCTTAACTAGATACTTTTAAAATAAAAATCTTAAAAAATATACAACTAAATAGAATGTTTAATACACAACAATTTATATTTTAGATACTGATAAATAAAAATCTTAAAAAATATACAGCTAAATCTAAACACAACAATTTTATAAATTATACTCACAATACTCAATATAAATACAACACTTTTCAATATATATCCTCTTAAAATGTTTTGCGTAAAATTTTGTTTTTGTATCACTTTTTAAAACATTCTTTGACTGATAAGATTTGTGCTTATTAAATCAACACTGATTAGAATTTGTTGAACTTTTGCCAATAGATTAATACTTTATTTATTTTGTATTTGCACACATTTTAATTATTGATTTTCAAAATTTATAGTAATTGTTAGAATTTCTGAAGTGACATAATAAATAATCAGAGCTTGCGAAAATATGTTAATTGCCGTTATAAAATACACTTAATGCCATTTAAACCATTTTTCTCAGATTCTCTTCTAGCACTAAAATGTTTTTTATATTCTTAAGAAATTGAATTTTTAAAACATTTTTTTTCTATCTTTTCGATTGCTAGTCACATGGATTTTTAGTTTAAAACAATTTATGATCGATTATTTGGCATAAAATTTAATATAGTATATAATATTTGTGACTAGATTTTTGTGCAGCTTTGATTAATATAAACAGAAGATTTTATAAATGCTAATTTTAATTATGTATATAGTTCAGTCTTTATTCAATTTGTCAACTTGTCAGTTAATTATGGAATAATTAGCTTTGATTTGAATTATTTGAAATTTCCATATCAGTAACAAAGTCTAGGGCTTGCTAAACAATAAATATATCAACAAATTATTTTTCTTAATGCTAATATGATGACTAACTGGAAAATAGTTTCATATGCATGAAACTATTAATAAAACTGTCTGGGAATGTTATTTAAATTAATCTACTATTTGTGTTTTTCTGATATAAAAAAAAAATGAAATTATTTAGTATAAATATACTGGCATATTTGTGCTTATTTGTCAATATTTTTGTAATGAGCTATACTTAAACTGAGACCATATAAATGTATCTTTAAGTCAACCCAAAGTTCATCTACCAATTGCTCGTTTTTATTTAAGTATAGATTTTTATAAGTTAGTTTTATATGATGGTTAAGTAGTCCCAGTTCACAATTACAGTTCTACGTGTCATGTACGTAGTTTTGACAAGTTCAAAGTACAACTATTACAACCTGTCGCCAACTTTCCACACACGATCCATCGATCTACTAGAAAAAAAAACCCAGCTCACTTGAAAATATATAGCGGGCGGCTTTAATAAGCACAAAAAAACGACAAAAATCGTTGGCGGCGCTGCTTGAAAATATAATAAATATAAATAAAAAAAAAAAAATAAATAAATAAAAAAAAATGTCACTTCAAGTTTTATAATTAGGTTACGCGCGGGTGGCGAAAAGCTGCAAAAAATTAAAGGGGCAAGCAGCACGCGGGGGCATGTGGCATGATTTGCGAGTGAAAATCACAAAGCGGTTATTTTTGTTTATATATAGTTTTTTAAACATGTTAAAAATGCAAAAAAAAAAAAAACATTGGCGCATGTTATATGTAGAATGAGTCCAGTTTTAGTGGGCGTGAGAGGGAGCATGAAGTGCGCAGGGGGGCAACGAGGAGTAGTGCTTCATCTGAGGTGTGAGCTGTCGTCACTCGATTCCTGTGCAACCTGAAAAGTCACGTTTTGTGACGATATAAGATCGTCGATGCTTCATATATATAATGCACATATCTGTAGCATATATACATATATATATCTGTGACTCAGTTCGCAGCTTTGAGCTCAGCATTTTATAAATAACGCATGAGAGTCGCAGACGCGTTTTAAAACGCGCCCACAAAAACCGCCTCATTTAATTGTTTACAATTTGAAATATTTATAAATAACTAGGCAATTATTTTAACAATCTTTTTTTTTTGTTAATTGTTAATAAACATTTAGCGCATTTCTCGTCTATGGCTCACTTGGCATCCAATTTATTTACTCAGCTTTTTTTTTGGGATGTTATCAAAACCAAATAACATGTGCCTGGTGCTAATGTCGCGCCCTCTTTAATTGCGTTTAAAAAAAAATAAAAAAATAATATTTAATAATAATGTAGTTAATTTGTCGTGCGCTTATTGGATTTTGGTTGATTTGTTTATTGTTTTATGTGTTTATTGGAGCCCCATTTGAGCTCAATGTCAATTGCAGTTCCAAGATTGGCCATGGGCCGTGTGCCAGTCGCAGTTTGACTAATCCAAAGTAAACCTTAGTGGTATTTAGATTTCGAATCGTAGTTTTTTTTTTTTGGGTTTTTAGTTAAAACACCAGCACTATACTATAGTTAATGATTCCCGAACCCAGACAACAACAGTTCGGGGCAAGGCAATAAGTACGACGCGCAGTTTTTATCTTATCGCCAACACGTTCAAAATATATATACTACCTCTACCTTATAGACATGCTATGCGTACTACCAATTCACATATATATATATATATGTATACTAACAATATGTATAAATATAATAATAATAACAAAGCGCCAAAAACGCTCGAAGTCAACAATTTTTGCTGTTTTTGTTGTTATATTTTTATTATTTTTATTTCTTCATCAAGAAATAAAGTCACGGCCCTCAAGTGTTTGTTTTTTGCGACTGCCAGCCCTATATATTATATATATATATAGTATGGTATTATATAGCTATTCTTCACTCTCATTATAAACCTATCGCCTGGCTAGGGCTTAAAAGTTTACTACGGTTAATTTTTACAACATTTACAACGCTTTGGGTGGCCGTAGCTTCTGCTGCTTCGCTTTCTTTTTTTATTTATTTTTTTTTGTTTTTTTGGTTTTGTATTATAAAACAATTGAAATACCTTTGCTGTGCGACAGAGACGCCAAATTGGCTAGAGCGAGAGAGACACAGTTGCAGTGGCAGATAAATCACGCCAAAGTCGAATACGTGGCTGTAAAAATTTTTCAATTTATGCAAATATTTGCATTACAAATTACCAAGTCGAGGGCTAGCACAACACCCTGCCCCTCTACCCCCCTCTACCCCTCAGCTGTCTACCACTTTGCTGCCCTCCACTCCCCTGCTCTCTATATATACAGCTCTACAGCTGCATAGGGCCAAAACGTTGATCGCCGTTGCACCTGACCTACAAAGTGCAGCGATTTGTTGTGTTGTTGTCTCTTCGCTTGTGTAAAACAACAAACACACCCACTTTACACACACGCACACACACACATATATAGTCAAACTGAAGCTGAGGTTAACTGAGCTGATCATAAGATCAAGCCAAGCGACCGATTGCAAAATCAAATGAATGGGAAAATTTTCGAGTGAAAATTAGAAAGTTCACAGTTGCAACAGGCCTATTCTTTGGTTTAATATATCTGGTAATTTATTGTAATATTTTTAATATTTAACTAAATAATTAAAATAATCTATGCAATTGCTTGCAGCTGAGTGGTTGTATAATATTTCCCGCTGGTGTTTGGTTTCGGGTTACTTGCGCAGCTTGCAAGCCATTCGATGACATTTGGTTTTTGAATCGACAGGTTGCTTGCACTCGCAGTGTTTGTTTACCTTGGACTTGCCTTCGTCTGTATCTGTATCTTTGTCTTTGCCTCCCTGCTCTGTGTCTGGCCAATATTGACACTTTGGGAAAGTTGCGCTTGCCTAGCACAACAAAATGTATTTGGATTTTGACGCAGCCACTTAAGTAGCCTCTAACTGTTTGGCTTATCAGCCCAGACCCAGGGCCAGGCCCGAGCCCGAGCCCAAATGGAGAATGTGTAGTGCAGTAAAAGCGGCTTATCAGGCCAACATGAGCAGCTGTCCCACTCCCAATTCCCGCTACCCATACGAAAATCGCATTAGATACAAGCCCTACACACACACAATTGTCGCCGTGTTCTTTTTTTTCACGCCTATTTGAGAATTATGCAGCAACAGACGAGCTGCAAACTACAAGATACATTCCAGAAGGGGTACTGCTAATGAGCTCAGATTTGTGTAACGGCACGATACTTGGCTTAGGAACCGTGTCTCCAACTCAATCTGGCAACAGATATTCCCAACCTACCATTTAGCGCGTGCATGTCAAATTATTTGCGCGTCTCTTATATATATATATATATTACATACATATAAAGAGATAGATAGATAGATACTTGTAGATACTTGGAACAGCAACAACATTAGCTTATCGCTGGAGTACACTGAACTTGTGAATGTTGTTCTATACTGTGGAAATGTTGTTCATATTTGGGGCGTACAAGTTCAAGTGGCAAGTGGCAAGTGGCAAGCCTGGGGCTTATTGCAATTAGGGGAAATGCCAGAAAAAACACAATTTATGCGCAAAGTATGCTAAGATTTCTAGGTAAATTTAAAAGCTAGATATTTAATTTATGTAAACATAATTTAAGAACTTAAAGGGGTTTTAGCTATTTCTTTAAATGATTTATTGTTTTTATGTTGCAAATTTCTATTTGAGTTAATTTTTATGGTCATATAAGATACTTAGAAATTATATAAATATTTTTATATAATGCACACGCCTCTTCTGCTGTCCCATCCAAGAACAAAGAACAAAACAAATCCAAAAACTGGCAACTGTCAAAGTCAGTAAACCCAACGTAGCGCTCCCCTTGGAACTTCATTAAAGCGCACACGCCCCTAACCGGAGTACAACAACCAACAACAACCAAACAACAACAACATTATAGAACAAGCAACAACCAGGAACAACGACAACGACAACATTAACAACACACACACAAAGTGCACAGCCAGGCAAGAGTTGCAATTGCAGCCGGCACAGAAACAGGAACAGGGAACGGGACAGGGAACAGGACAGGGAACAGGAACAGGGAACAGGACAGGGAACTGTGACTGCCACTGTGACTGGGTAGAGGGTGAGGTTACAATTGTGGGTTGGGGGTTGGCTAAGGCTCAGGACTCGGGACTCAGAACTCAGAACTCGGGACTTAGGAGAAAAAAAGCGCAAGGTGGATGATGCAAGGGTATTAAATAACGCAAAAAAATTTCAAAGTAACCCCTAAAACAAAAGTAAACGAAAATTGCATTAAGTGCAAGCATTGCAAAAGGCCCAAAATGTGAATAAAACCAGGGAACAGAGGGAAGTGCCATTAGGGTGACCATCATCTCGGCTCATCATCGTCATACGCACAATTGACAGCAGGAAATTTCACACTTTGGCCACAGTGCACACGTGGCAGAGAGTGTAAATCGGAGAGAGAGAGAGAGGGGGTTGCTGGTGTAATTGTTATTAAGCGATTACATGATTGATGAGGCAGCTGAAAGAGAAATCAGATCAAATATATACAATATATTGGCAGCACACGTGGCCGCAATCAGCGGGCACTCAAGTGAAAGGATTGCGTTTTATTTTATTCAGCCGAATGTCCTCGAAATGCGTAAAAACGAGTGCAAATTGTAAACTTTATCACTTTCATTTAAACAGGCTTATCGCGAATCTTGACCCGCCACTTTCGAGCCAATTCATTTCATTTGGGGCTTAATCTAATCAACGCCACATTCCGCACATGCCCAGGTAGCTGGCAATGTGATTTACCTTTAAGTACTTGCGATTATGTCGTATTAAAAGAGTCAACATCCAGTCAACAGCTGAAAGAAACGTGTGACACGTGTTGGCCAAAAATCAACATAAACTAATAGTAAATAACATACTTAAATTCAAAACAAGTTTGCCAAATTCACAAAAATAAGTTGTATTGAATGTAAATCTGATTTTGAATGAGTTGCGGTTGACAAGTTTTCAGTCAGTTGCGTTTAGCATATAATCTGGCAAGTCGATCATTTGACTTTTGATTTGTATATATATTTTTTTTTGTTCTGCCAATTTGATTTGCATTCAAATCAAGTCGAATATAGTCAAACTAATTACGTCAAAAAAAAAAGCCAAAAGTATACACGATTAGATTGGCTGTGACGTATGTCCTATTGCCTAAAAAGACACTCGTTGCACTGCATTCTGATTCTAATCTTCAGCTGGCCTTTCAAATGTCTGCATGTATTGGTGAGCTTTTAAATGTCTGCATGTATTGGTGAGCTTTTAAAAGCGCCGCTTGCTGCGCGTGTAAAATGTAAAGCTTTCGAGTTATGCGTGTTTCGTGTAGGTGTGAAAGTTTTCAAACTTTCTCCCTGTGCACGAAACGTACGCCGGGGTGGTCCTGTTCGCCACTCAGACAATGCAGGCACGTTCCTGACTGCAACGAAATTCCTCAATAGCTGAAAATATGTAATAGTACCAGTCAAGCAATTCAAATGCCAAAAAAAAACGAAAAAAAATAGAGAAAAATGCCAGGGAAGAAAAACTGTTCAATATGCAAAGCACATGGGAACGTCGCCTATTGCGTCAGACACAATCAGAATCCCAGCCAAAGACGAAACGTTCTAAAAAAACTTAAACTCAAGTTCATTTGGGCGTCTGCCTGTTGTGCTTCTGTCTGCATACCAAAAAGGTAATTATGAGCCGCATTGTAAAGGAAACAAAAGTAAAGCACAGACAGACGGCCATAGAAGTAATATCAAATTACATACGATATATATATATATATATATACATGAGAAATGTGGCATAGAGACAAACCGTCAACAAACAACAGCGAATTGAAATGAAGCTGAATAGAATACTCGTAGAATACAACAACAACAACAACAATAAGAACAACAACAGTGTTAACCATATGAAAATTGCGGTTTAGCTAAGGGTCACAATACCGGCATTAGCTGAGCTTTTGTGTATTAGAAACTGGCCTCTAGGGTTCCATTTCGGTTTCAATTCGCCAAGAAATAGGGCGCTGACAACTGAAAATAAGATCGAGTTCATTACACAAAAAAAAAACGAAGCTTAAAGCTCAATTTGCAGCTATAAACAAGCTTAAAAGCTTTCACAATAATTTAGCGCTTTGGACAGTTGAAATTTGAATACAAGATATAACTAAAGACGTTCACTGTTTTATCCCTATATTATTATTATTATGTGGAATGTAAGCAGAACATAAATTTAACTAATACGCAAAAAATTAAAAAAAAAAGAAGAAAAAAAACACAAACACAGCTTATTTAATTGCTTAGCAAAGCAAAATCATCGTTTTTTTGCTGTTTCAGACTCGAAATCAGAACACCCGCCCCATCAATGAATTGCGAAAACATTTGAAATTCATGCGATTCGATTTCATTCGTATTGAATATTTGAAATGAACGTTTTTATTGTCTGCTGTGAAATTGAAAAATGATAAAAATCGCACAGAGTCACACGTAAGAGGCCAAAAGGCATTTGATTCTTGATTCCATTTTTTTTTTAGCTTCTTTTTGGGGACTGCCTACTGTGAGGCTAAAACGGTTTGGGAATTGGGCCCTGTAATTTGCACATGGCACTGGCCTCTTGTCCCGGGGACTTGGTTAGGTTTTCGATGGTCTTTTGTATTGATTTCTCGTGCACTTTCGAGTCGCTTTTGTTGCTTTTGTGGCTTGTGCGCGATTTTCACTTTTCAAAAGCAGCAGAAAAAGAAAAGAAACCAAACACAGAATGGAATAAGAGACCTTCGTCTCAAGAAACTACCCTTCAAGCAAATGGTTATTTAGCTGGTCTATAGCACGAGTAGTAGTTCAGTTCTCTAAGCTGAAATCAATGACCTTTGCCTGGGGCCTCTGCCAAAAGGGGATTAGTCAGCGTCAGTCGATGGAAACTGAATATATGCACTAAAAAAATATATATATATATGGAGGGTATACATATATATATTAATATATAGTGTATATGTTTAGATCCAATCGATAGGCACGACAAAAGGCAAAATATATAAATATAAATTCTTGGCTTTTTCCATAGGCAATTTGAAGTGTTCACTTCTTATGTGTGACATTGAGCCAGAGCAAAAGCTTCTGATGAATAACTATTCATGAATACTACTCGATAGCCTTTTTTTTGAATGAGCCGCTCTTCTGGTGCCATCTCAAAGTTAGCAGTTCATCTTGTTGGGATTCAATAATGTTTACGCTTTTGTTTAAAGAGCTCACGATCAGCAATAAAATGACTTAATTGTTGTGTTTTTAGCTTCCCATTCCCAACCCAGACGCTGACACAGACGGAAGTTGTACTCAAAAAACAAAAACAAAAAATAATATAATAAAAAACAAATCAATAAAATAAATAATAATAATCATTAATAATCTGTATGATTTATGTTAATTTTTGTGTACAACACTTTATTTATAGTAGATATCGTAATTCGCTATATTATATATGATATGACTGTGATTATAATCTGTCATTTCCCTACTTGCAGGTTACTACAGTTCATGCTGCCCAATGCCAGGATTATTTTTATACAGATGGTAAGTGCAAATACCCTATAATACAATATTTAATTTTAAGTGTTTTGTTCAGCTTACAGGGTAACTTTACAGTTTAGCAACTGATTAGTTAATTCTGTATTCAGTTTTCATAGTACTTGTACTTTAATTAAATGCCAAGTACCTGCAGATGACTGGCAAAACTACGGGTAGACTTATCATAGAATCGAGTTAATAATGGGCGTGTTCATATTATTTTATTGAAGATCCGATTGCATTGATTGATTTACGATACGCTTAGGTGTAAAATGTGTGTACGATTTTGCATTTTTATGACTTCAACATTAATGAATATTTATTTATATTTTTTTGCAATTTATAAACAGTTTACAATAGTTGAATCTTTGCTTTAATCAAACAAATAATATATATGTATATTCTTCAAGCTTGATTCATAGTACCAAAAATTGTTGTGACAGTTTCGATTTGTTGTTGTTTTTTTGGATTGTTTTGAGCACTCGAAATAATTATCATAAAAAATATCAATATGCGTGTAGTATTTCTTTCCGTTTGATTATTATAACAAGATCGAGTGTGTAATCACATTTTGGATTGAGGATGGAATTTTGTTCAATATCTGAGGCGGTCGGTCGGTCAGTTTGTTGTGTGTGTACATTGGAGTGGCTTCGTCTTTGGATCTGGTTTGGGGCACTAGCTCAGGGTCTGGGCTCTGTTGCATAGCCACTTGAGCTAAGCAACATAGTAATAAAAATAAAAAAAATAATAATAATAATTATTATTACACACACACACACACACGCCAAAACGTCATTGAACTATGAAAAAGGTCGCACGTCAAAAAAATAAAACTGAAAACTGAAAAACTGAAAACGAACAACTTTTATGAGTAGTACAAACAGAAGGCCCCCCCACAAAAATGTATGGAGCGGGGTAGAGTAGATATATAAAATAAACTGACACTCTGTTTATTGCTGTTTGATTTTGTGTCAACTTCAGAATGATGAAATGCTGACAAGCAGATGAAATGTTAAGGAATTTCAAGTCGCAAGTCTCGCAAGTGCCACTTGCCACTTGGAAGGAAGATTATCGAGTTTTTTTTGGTAGACTTGGGTCAATTTGTTGTGACTTGAGCATTTGCACATTCATTTGCTGGCCATCATTTATGGCTAAGACCATGTAAGCTCTGGCTTAGATACATATATTTAGATGTTGAACCAAAATAGCTGCAACTCCGATTATTTCACTACTGTGTAGTGCCGTGTGGCTAGCTCAATTGGACCCCTGGCGATAAAGCCCAAATGAGTGTACCTAGTTATAGATATGGTAATTTATATATATATTTATATATATATTGTAGTATTATGCATGCCTTGTTTTGCTGACTGCGCATTTTTGCAATATCAATTTGCGATATCAACAATTTTGTGCCTCCCTCCCCCTCAATATGATATTTATGCAAATGCGAACAAGTTGGCTAACAAAAAACGTGCCACTGATAGGCAAACATGGCCCAGACACGTGGTGTTTTTACCAGACTTGGCAACAAGCGTTGAACATAATGTAAAGTTTTGCTGGAGAGGGAGTTGAAAGTGCGGTGCTGTTTGTGGGACTTTCAATTAATTGATAGAATTTTATTTTTTTTCAAAAGCTACTTTATGTTAATGTAAATTGGTCTAAAGATTGTCTAAAGATATATAAATATAAATAAATGTATTGAGTGAACCTAAAAAAAAACTATTAATAAATTTTAAGGTAAATATATTAAACTAGTGTACCCGGCGTGCATTGCTACGCCCTCCCTCTAAAGAAATAAAAACATAAATCTGTTATATAAATTATTTCTATTGGCGATACGTCTGCTACGTATAAAATTTATAATATGTATATAAAATATAAAAAATAAATATTTGTATTTATTAAAAAAATACTGCCTACTCTGATTTTCGTATTTAATTGGAAAAATACTGCATTCCTGTAATTGTTGTAACTGTCCTGTATGCGTTAACAGTGCTGTATAAATTAACAGTGCTGTAAACGTTTACAGTGAGTACATCTGTTGAGGCGATAGCGACTTTACCGAAAAGTTTTCCCCTAATTTTCTTTTCAAGAAACTTTCTTCTGGCAAGAAAGAACAACTGAAAAAAATTTGAGCCAAATCCATTGAGGGGTTCTCCATTAATGAATATCATTTTTATGTATATAGATACACAGAAAAATTGAAAAATCACAATATTATTATTGAGTAAAAAGGTAGCAAATTCTTTTTTAAATTCAAATATTTTTCAATATATTTTTTAGATTATAAAATACACCTCCTTTAGGTACTTTATCAAAATACTTATTATAATTAATTTTTATTTGTGCGGCGCTTTTGCAGCTGTGTCGCCACTGCAATGTTGTCGCTACAATGTTCAGGATTAGTTTAACCTCCATTCAAAAACCAATTTCCAGAGTTACCATAACACACACACACACACACATAAATGCCGAGACACTTTAATGGCCAGTGTTGACCATTAGGGCGACCCACAGGGGCTCAACTTTGACCATAAAAAGAACCTTACCGAGAACACGTCGGCATTTATGTCACATGTGGTCGGTTCAGGTTCAGGTTCAGACTTCAGGCTCATAATAAAAAGCTCAGCGTATTAATGGAAATTTATGGCAAAAGGCCCCGAACAGGATTAGCTGGCTGGTTGGGCTTATGGTTACTGTATATCATATTTTATATGCTATGTATCTGTATCTATATCTGTTCTTTTCTTTTTTGTTCCGTTGCAGGTAATGCTTGCTCTTGTAACTACAACATGTGCAAAGAAAACCGACGAATACATTTTAACGCTCAAGACCCAGAACAGTCGGGCGCTGCACATCAATGCGCACGGAAGGGTAACGGCAGAGGATATATCACTGGCACGTAAGTACGAGTATACCCGACTAATATCTATATATATATATATGTACATATATCTATCTATGTATCTATAATTTATGGCTGGCAGTTTCGGCAGTTTGGCGCTCATCAATTTTCATTGTTGGCGCGCGCTGGGCAAATGGTATTTAAATTGAATTGGCATTTATTTTGAACTCTGTTGCTGTCTGTGCATATTGTGGGCTTAATTAAATTATTGGTAATTTAATATTTGATTGATGTTATGCCCCGCCATGGGCGCCAGTTCCACATGATTGCGGTTTCGATTCAGCCGACTCTTTCAATTTACTTATTTGAATTCATGCGGTTTTTTCCCGATTCCCGCATCTTCGCATTTGTCTTTTTGCCGCTCGGGCTGGCTCAGTGGGTGAAGTTCAGGAGCGCCCACCGATCCACAAGTGGGTTGATCTCTACGCCGAAGTGACAGCATTCACAACCAATAAGCGTGAGAAGATAACTGTACCGCAAGCTCAATGCAATTTTAACGTATGATATGTTTTATCATGGACTATTCAAATAGTCTGTTAAAATCACAAAAAACAAGACAGTTACGATTTTAATTTTTATTTAAAAAAAAAAGGTTTTAATAATTATTTATTGATTTTTTCTATTGCTTATAAAATAACGATTCATTTTTAAGTTTATTAAAAATCCCAAAAAAATAACAATTATTTTTTAAAGCGAAAATATGTTTAAATAAAAGTTGGGAAATCATTTTTTAATTCAAACAATTTTAATCATTTTTTTAATGTTTAAAAATAAATTTAAAAAATAACAATCTTCTTTTTTTTTTATGAAAAAAGCTTTAAAAAATTTTAATTTTAATTTATTTATGCTTGAAATTCAAAGAATATTGTTAAATAATTCTTTTGGTTTATTTCTCTCTCTCAGAAAGTTATTATAAGTAAATGCTTTTATTGATTGAAAATATAAAATAATTGTTAATTACGGTCATAATCTTTTATCGTAAATTGAATAAATGTTTTATTTTTGTGCATTTTTTTAATATTTCCCATATCAAATAAATTGTCAGCTGCAAAAATTAGACTATTCTGCAATCTCGAAAAGGAATCCCCCAGCTAAAATTATAATAAAATTGATAATATTATTCAGATTTAATGATACTTAGGCTATAAATTTTTCATCGTTTTTGTGTGTGCCCAATTCTCAGTTCGGGGCGCCACTGATATGAATAAGGTCACACTGGCACTTGACCAACGCAGAGTTCAGGGCGCATAAATAATACTGCTTAAAAATGTGGCTACACGTGAAATTTGATAGAGGGGGGGAAAGAGGAGTAGTAGTTTCTTTATAAATTAAATGAAATACTTTGTCAGTTTGGTATTTTATCTTATCTTATAAGTAGCTAGTGGCGAATGCTGTTGTTTTCCATTGAAGGGTATATTTTGGCTTAAGTTCCAAACTTGCCAGACTTAGCTAATTTGATCGATTTGTTTTGCGGGCGTTGCCAAACCGAAGGTCTTCCCCCGCCCATGTCATGCAAGGGGCACGTGAAGGAGATCGCAAGATGCTTTCGGATCGACATTCAGGGTTAAACATCTGCCAATTTGGTGTTACCAAAAAGTTCAACGACTGTGGCCCAGACACAACCTGAACCATTCTTTGGTTTTTGGATAGATTGGCGCAGCTTGATAAGAAAGCCCAATAATTGACAGGCACGCATTGTTGTTGATTATTTTTTTGTAGAGAATTCGGAACTAAGAACCCATAAGAGCCTCTATAAAATCTACGCGCACTTAATTTCATTAAATGTTTGATTCTTGTTTCAATCGTTGTCGTTGCCTGCTGCTGCCCGCCTGCTAATCAAACCTATCATAACTTTATCGAAAACCTTTCAATTAATTGGGTTATCTGGGTGCTGAAGTGTGCCCCCCTCTACGCCGCTTGCATTAAATATTTACTTAACTAACAGAAACTTTTGTTTGCTTATAATAATTAATTAAATTTGATTGTATTTTTTTTTATAGAATCCTTCACAATGGACAGTGTTGGCGATGTACTCAGCGAGGATTTCGATTTCAAAATCACCATCTATGCCAAGAATGTGGGCTACTATTTGTGCTTTGTTCAAGGCAAACTTGTTGGAAAGGTGAGTAATAAAAAATAAAAAAAAAAAAATTAATAATATCGATATCTTTGATATCGTATGTCTACAAATAGAGCTCAATAAAATGCTGAAGAATTGTTAAAGAAATTATCGTTAAAAGTAGACTAAAAGATATTGAATAATTCACATAAAAGTGTAATTGTACCTAAAGATATTAAATATTATTTATTTTACTGAAATTCTGAAAATTTTTAATATCGTATATTTAAAAAAAAAAGCTTAATAAAATGCTGAAGAATTGTTAAAGAAATTATCGTTAAAAGTAGACTAAAAGATATTGAATAATTCGCATAAAAGTGTAATTGTACTTAGAGTTATTAAATATTATTTATTTAACTGAAATTCTGAACATTTTTAATATCGTATATTTAAAGAAAAAAGCTTTATAAAATTCTGAAGAATTGTTAAAAAAATATTCGTTAGAAGTCAATTAAAAGATATTAAATAATTTACTTAATAATTGGATTGCACTTTAAGATATTAAATATTATTTATTTTACTGAAATTCTGCACATTTTTAATATCGTATATTTTTACAAATAAAGCTTAACAAAATTCTGAAGAATTGTAAATTAAGTAATCGTTAAAAGTAGAGTAAAAGATAAATAATAATTGGATTGCACTTTAACATTTTAAATTTAATTTATTTTGCTGATATTCTAATAATCTTAAATATCGTATGTTTATAAATAGAGCTCAATAAAATACTAAAGAATTGTAAAAGAAATAATCGTAAAAAGAATTGAATAATTCGCATAAAAGTTTGATTGCACTTGGAGATATTAAATATTATTTTTTCTTTTGAAATTCTGAAAATTGTTGATATCTTATATCTATAAATAAAGCTTAATAAAATGCTGAAGAATTGTAAAAAAAATAATAAATAGAAGCCAAGTAAAAGTTATTGAATAATTCGCTTAAAAATTTTATTACATTTAAAGTTATTAAATTTTATTTATTTTACTGAAATTCTGAAAATATTTGATATCGTATGTCTACAAATAGAGCTCAATAAAATACTAAAAAATTGTATAACAAATAATCGTCAAATATATTCAATAATTCGCATTAAAGATTGATTGCACTTAGAGAAATTAAATATTATTTATTCTTCTAAAATTCTGATAACGTTTAATCTACAAATAAAGCTCAATAAACTGCTTTAAAATTTTAATAGAAATTACCATTAGTAATCAATTAAAATATATTGAATAATTCACAATAAACTTTGAGATATATTTAGTATTATTTATTCTACTGAAATTCTGAAATTCTCCTTCAAAACTGTTACTTTATCTCTGTTTCTCTTCCAACTCTTTTTTCAATTGTTTCCTTTAGAGAAACGTCACAAACGACTGCCATTTCCGAGAGTCAATGGATCGGGGCTATTATCAGTATACCAATGCTTACAATCCGGTGCTGCGAGTTGGGATCAAGCGGAACTTTAGGCCCATTGGGCCCAGAGATATGAAGAAGTTGAATCGGGTGCGCAATGATCGTTTTCTCTTCTATCGCGAGAAGGCCGAACATTTTCACAAAAATTTGGCAAGTTGGAAAAATCGGGTAGCCAAAGCGACGGCAACAACAACAACAACAACTAGCAGCAGCACCAGTACTACCACAACAACAACAACTACTACAACAACTACAACAACAACCACAACAACGCCGAGCCCAGTGTCGGTGGCGGCAACACGCGCACGTGGCAAGCCGCTGCGTCGCCAGCAACCAGCAACAGCAGCAGCAGCAACAACAACAACAAGTATTAATAGCGATAGTTCTTCTTCCCACAACAACAACAATAACAACAACAACAATAGCCTTAAGTCCTACAACCAATCCAATAACAAATTGCTGGACGATGCGGCGCGTGAACAAAAGATTATCAAGCGCAATCAGCAGCAGCAGCGACGCCTGCAACATCGTCAACGCCAGCAGCAACTGCATCGCCAGCGGCAGAGGCAGCATTCCAATGCCTCTGGCGCCATGCAACAGCCACAGCCGAAGAACTTGGTGGTGCGTCATCATCACAACAATGCAACGCTGTTGGAGCGTCGACGCCGCAGACGCATGCAGCGACGCCGCCAGAAGCAGCTGCAACAGCAGCAGCAGCAACAGGAGGAGGAGGAGCAACAGCAGCAACATTCGGCTGAGCGTTTGCCCACTGCATCGTCCTCCTCCTCGTCCTCCTACACGGCAACGGCAGCGTCCACAGCGCTGACGGCAACCGCCTCCCTGGCGCCCTCGGCGCTCAATTTATTTGCCATGTTGGCGGCCAGTCGACGCAAGCGCGGACGCCGGAAACGTGCGGCAACTAGCGGGGGCGGTGGTGGTGCTGACATGGACATGCAGCTGGTAGAGACGCCATCGCAGCAGCAGCAGAAGCAGGAGAAAGAGTTGCAACAGCAGCAGCAGGGGGAGCGGCAACAGCAGCAACAAAATGAATACTCAAAAGCCTATGTTAATAGTAACTTAAACGTAAACTTAAATCTAAAACTAAAACTAAAATTAAATTTAAATAGTAATAGCCCTAATGTTAATAATGCAATACCTGCCTTGCCAAAAAACTACAACTACTTGTACAGTAACGAGCATTATAATATGAATACTAAAAGTAGCACGACTGATTCTAGTAGTTTAGACACTAGCACTAAGTTCGATAGTCCAAATAGCCATAGCCATAGCCATAGCCATAGCAGCAGAGGGGAGAGGAGAGTTGCACTCCAGTCGTTCAATTTAAATATCAATGAGAACATTGACAATAATCTTAAGCAATTAAATAACGATCGAATTGATAACACAGACAGCGGAGCTGTATCAACTGCAGCTGTTGTTGTTGTCCCAAATCGCAATCATATTGATGATATTAATATAATCGACGATAGCCATAACAACAGCAACAGCAACAACAGCCAGGAAAATCAGTTAAGAAATAACTTTGCTGGCCTAGAATCGCAACAGCAGCAGCAGCAGCAGCAGCAACAACCTAATATTAATAATTATAATGCAAATATTAATGTTGTTAACGATAATCGAAATGATAATAATGCGGCGCTGCAGCCCAATAACCATAATAGTAATTATAATGAGCAATTTGCGAATGACGATGAAACGATACGAATTCAAAATAAATATGAAACACATATAGTACAATACAAACCTGACTTATTTATTTTACAAAAAATTTCAGATGGCATTAAGGGGCAATTGATAAATGTGGAGAAGTCTGGAGGAAGATTTAATTATATATATAAAAAAGAAAAAATTATAATATACAAATTATTTTTTGATTTTTATCTAAAAATTGAAAAATAACTCTTATTGTAAAATAGGAAAAAAAAATACAAACCAGACTTTTTTTTTTTCAAAATTTCAGATGGTATTAACGGGCACTTGATAACTGTGGATCGGTTTGGAAGAACATTAATAATAAGAGTTATCATTGAAAAAGAAAAAATGATGAAATAAAAAATATTTGTTGATTTTTTTCAATTAATTGAAAAATAACTCTTATTGTAAAATAAGAAAACAAAAAATACAAACCTGACTTATTTATTTTTACAAAAATTTCAGATGGTATTAAGGGGCAATTGATAAATGTGGAAAAGTCTGGAAGAACAGTTTTAATAAGGGTTATCATTAAAAAAAAAGGATGAAAATAAATTATTATTATTATTTATTTTTATTATTTATCAAAAAATTGAAAAATAACCCTCTTATTTTACAATAAGAAAAGAAAAATATTTTTCAATTTTTATTATAGAAATCATAAATAAAAATTGAATGTTTATATTCTTGGAACCATCTGTTTAATTAACAAAATTTAAATGATACATAAAATGTCCTTAGAGTACCAATATAAGGGCTCCTTAAGGTGTAAAAAATAACTTTCATTTTAAATTTTTTTTTTTTTTTTAATTTTATTTATTCATTTATTTATTCTGGCAGACAATCAGTGCTGTCCCAGATATTATATAAAAGTTAATATTAATTTTTATAATAAAAAATTCAAAAATTAAAGTTTATCCAGTTTTCCGGACTCTGCATCCTAAATTAGTATATCTAAGATGTTCCCATTCATCTAGATAATTTTTTTCAGCTTTGATTTTTTTAAACTAATAAATCGTATATTTGATCCCTGATTTTTTAATAGGTAGGTAGAAACAATATGGAAAATTTAGTGTTGTCCCCAGCACATTTCAAAAAAAATATTTATTTCAGTTTCAGCAAAAGACTTCAAAGTTGTAAAGCAAATTTATATAAAAAGTTTTTGTAAATTTGATCTGAAATAATTGTGAATTTTATGCACATAATTCTTAGCTCATTGTTTTAAATATGGTTAAAAATTTAACATAATCAATAAATTATCTCTGAAGGTGTAAATACATATACTACGAGCCCCGACCCTTCGTACGGCAAGCTTTTTTACCCGTATACAATGTTTAACAGACGATATTTTCAATACTAAAGTAGATAACACATGCAAACCTATTTTTTTCTGAAAGATTATTTTATTCTCTTAATTTTAGTAAAACAATTTTTGTTTTTCTGTAACAACAACAACAATAATAATTTCTTGTAAATGCTTTGCTTAACTGATAAGACAAATTTCACGGTGCGTTAGCTTAGCTTAGAATTGAAAGAAGATCAAAACAAAAGCATTCAGTGTAACATAATCACTATCTAGTCATAATCTGGAAACAGCTATGCAATGCGGAATGTAAGAAATGTGTTATTGCTTCAAATTAATCAAAGTTTAGCAAAGATGTATATTGAGAGTTTCAGTAGCCAAAGTTGAATTCAATATTTACTTAATTCTTTAATTTAAATATTTATTTGAAATTTAAACTCTTCTGTTCGCAGTTAAATGATGTGTTGATTGGCTTTAATTAACAAAAATAATATAAAGCTTAGAATATTGAAGAATCAGGCTTTAAAAAATCTACTAAATTGGTATGTAAAATCGCGTCCATATTATAGATTCAAATGAATCTAAAAATAGCATAAATATGCTTACTTCCTAAAAATCATAAACTTTACTGTCAAAAAACTGCCTTTAATTCTTAATGCCTATTTACTTTTATTATAGTAGTTAAAGGTCTTCTGCCAATCCGGAAATATCATCGGTTCGATTTAAAATCGAAAATGCGCATACTTAAGACATAATACGAAAATCATGTAACAATTGATAAGAATCTACAGTATAGTTATAATGTGTAAATCTCTGTCTATGACCTCAATCCGAACAGATTGTAAATAAAAAGGCCACAAGTTCGGATCGGATTGTAATAAAGCTTGTGGGCGGTCAAACAATCTTTGCGAGATTTTTTTTTTTTTTTTTTGGGGGGAAAACTCTTGATAGGTTGGATGTGCTGGAATGTTGACACCACATATATCATAAATAAATATGTATTTCATAAAAAAAATCAATAATAATATATGCAAAGTATACAAGATTTATGGCTTGTCCAAAATTAATTACCCAACGCAATAAAAAAAAAAAAAAATACACAAAAAAGTGTGAATGTTAAAGCATTTTTGAGGCGACATATGCAAATTGAGCGCAAGTGCGACGAGTGGCCAGTGCCAGCCATCAAAATCAAGATATGCCGTTGTTATTGAGATTTATCAAGCTCCCCTCGCCGCTTACATCTCAGTGACAGATCTGGCCAAAACAAAGGCCAAAACAAGGCGTCCAAAGGGGGTATCGGAGGGGGGCTTAACCGAAAAACCTGGCGCCGTCTGCGTGTGCCTCCAAAAACGCCAACGCCGTCGGCGACGTTGCTAATGAAATTTTATTATGCGCCAAAAGTAATAATTTATAAATTTGTTTAACAAAAAATAAATATGTTAAGCAATAAATTGAAATACACAAATCAGTTGTCATTTGATGGGGAACAACATTGAACAAAACTCATGGCATCAAGATGCTCTCTAGTAAGGAATTTAGATATTGTAAATATTTGCTAATAAGTATATAACAACTTAATGTCCTGGAAGAATTCTGAATCTTTTGAGTTTAAGATGACTTAAAAGCTACTTATATTTATTTACTTTTTAGTCCTCATAGATACATTTTTGCTAAAGCCAGCGATGCTTTTTATGGTATACATTTTAGAAAACCCGTCAAATAGATCTCTATATATAAAACTGTCGATCCTGACTGACGGACTAACTCATTAGCGTCTCACGAGCAGGGCAATCGATAGAAACTAGAAATCTGAATTTTTTTAATATTTTTACTGTAACTTTTAATTATAGCGAAGGTTGGCTCTATGAAAAAATTTTGTCGAAAATATATTGAAAATTCGATAGAAATGCATTTGAAAATTTTATAAAAAAAATTAGCTGGTGACATTGCAGAACACGATAAAATTGTTATTAATTTATATATTTAATATTTAAAATACTAATTCTATATAATTATATATAATTCAATAGAAATCACCGGTCAGAATATTCCTAAGAAATGGATTCAAACTTTCAATTTTAGATTTGTATAGGAAATCAATTTAGAGGCGAAAATATAATGAATTTTGACAAAGTGTACGAAGTTTCTCCGGCTTTTATAGAAGTCACGGGTCAGAAAAAAATTATGAAAGGGGAAAAAAATTTTAATTTTAAATTTGAATGGGAAATTAATTGATAATTCAAATCATGATAAAAACGTAAATTCGAATGAAAATTGATTGAGTTTTGACCAAGTTATAGTTATTTGTAAAATAGCTCCTTCAGGTCAGAAAATACCTAAGAAAGGTGTCAAAAATGTCAATTTCAGATTTTAATGGAAAATCAAAATATAGGTAAAATCCTGATCAAAATCCTATTTCGAATGAAAATCGAATGACTTTTAACCAAGTTATGAGTGTATATAGTCTCTCAGGTTAGCCTTTTAGAAATCACGGGTTCAAAAATTCTATAATAATCACTGGTCAGAAAAGACCAAAAAAAAAAGGGGATTACAAAATTCAATTTCAGAATTGAATGAAAATTTGATGCATTTTGACCACTTTGTCTCATTTTAAATCATTAGACAATGTAAGAGTAGCAAATAATTTTAAAAAATTGTAGAAGGTAAATTACCATTGTTAATTATCCCAGTATAACTCCAACAAAACTGCAGTGGAGAAAAAGTATATAAAAGTCGGGTTATTTAAGCTGCAAAGTTTATTTATTTTTTTTTTTTTATTTTAACAATTATTTTCTTTTCAAATGATATGCTTTCTTTACCTTTGTATTGATTCAATTTTATGTTTCGGACTTACAATTTGTATTATTATATTTTACCTTTAAATACAATTTCCTTTGAAATGGTTGTGCTCTTTTAAATTTAAGTTTACTGCTGCAACAACAACATCAACTTAAAGCACTTTCCTATGCAAATTTTATTTAATTTACAACAATTAAAGTAAGCCGCATCTAATGCGCCGTAATGTCTGTCTGCTGTCGACATACAAACTGCAAATCCCGACGTAAGCTGCACTTGAAAAATGGGTAAAAATCAACACGAAACGATCTGAGATCAGATATATACAAGTTATAGTAGTATATAAAGACTTACCTATAGATACTCGCACATAGATGCGAATACAAAGCAGCGACTAAGTTTGAGTTTACATTTGAATTTGAATTTGAATCTGAGTCTGAGTCTGTGAGTGGAACTGCGGTATTTCCGTCATTTAAGCAGCGGCTTAAAATGTTTCTTCATTAGAATAACTGTCATAAAAATAAACGCATAAAATTTCAAAATACTCACTATAAGCGGATCTAATCATTTTCCCATAAAGAGCCAACAGCTGCTCAAGCAAAATCTGCTTAAATTTCACCTGACACGCTAATTTGGCTAATAAACATTCCCCAAATAAAAAAAAAAAAATGTATAATATAATATTAATAGCACGTCGCAACCACAAAATTCAGACGAACCCATCAAATGTGTTAGGTTGAGGCGCCATTGAGATACCGGATTGGATTATTGGAGCCCAAGCAATGCCAAAAGTAAACAAACACAAAAAAACCCGGAATAAATATAAATAAGTAAAGAAAATATATAATTTTATACTAGAAAGTATTTAAATAACACTTATTGATATCTAACTTTAGTAAAAAATAACGCGTTATTTTAACCACTTTTTATTTTTTTATATTTTTCAGAGAATATATTTTCTAGAAATTGCAAATTTGGTATGTAAATTGCTATTTCTACAAATTTTTGAATATTTTTTTAGGCAAATAAAAATTATGCCTAAATGTTAGTTTAGTTAGTTAGTTATTGAAATAAATAGAATCGGAGCTAAAAACGTGAACTGAGGTACTGAGGTACTCTGGTATGGAGTTTTCTGTATACAGAGTTTTCTTAATAAAACCTATATTAAAATTATTATGCTTATGAAGTCTCAGAAATAAAAATAAACACGCAAGTTATCGAGTTATCTAAAATTTAAATTTTTGCGCTTTTCTTAAGCATTTTCTGGCTTTTGATTTCTATATAAGCTACCCTAAAAGACTTCATACTCCCTTGGTCAAAATTCATTAAGGTTCGGGCTCTAAATTGTTCTCCTACACTCAAAAAAAAGTGTACATGCAATTATGGAAAACTGACGTCAGTGGTTGGAAAAACAGGATAGAAATAGCGCCATAGAAATTTTTTTATGCCCTGTAGAATTAATTGCCACAAAGTGAAGAAAATGCTGTTAAAATGTTGAAATTTTCTGTCATGATCGAATTTATTTCGATAACTCGAGGAAACTTTTTCTACAAAACATGGAAAAATCTATAATTTTATGTCCATAATAAAAAAAATCCGTTATTTTTTTAAATTTGAATAAAAAAATTACTTTACTTTGGTTAAAGAAATAAGTCAACATATTTTGTAAAAATTTATATTGAGCATAGAAAATTTTCTGCAGGTTAATGAATTTTATATTCATTTCATAGAACACCTGGATTTCATATTGTAGAAAATCCATACTTCCGATTATAAACCCATAATTTTTTTCGTTTATTCATATCATAGAAAATATATTCGTACTGTGGAAATGTTCACTTCTTTGTAGAGATTTATACTCTGTTTGTAGAATTTTATTTTATTTTTTTTATCGAAAGTGTTTCTATACTTAAAAACATTTCTTTTTTCTTAGTGTATACAAAAATAAAATTGAAATTGCGAATCCCTTTCTTAGGAATATTCTGACCCGTGATTTCTATAGAATTTATATATATAAAATATTCTTAATAAAAACCATATTAAAATTAATATGCTTCCTCATAGAAATTAGAGAAATCACTAAAATTAAAATAAATTGTCGAGTTATCACCAGTTTGCACCACCAGCAACCACCTGCAACCTAGAGAAACCACCAAATGGCAACCACAACCCACCCAGTTGAGTGTGTGCCAAAACTGCGTCACATCAGTCTCATTTAGTGTGTGGTTCGACAGTGCGGTACATCGATTTATAGGCACTATAAGAAATATTTATAGCAGCCCCACTAATTCCAAGTTAATGATGACCGAACAAGTCTGCGAGCGTCGATTATGATGAGTTTGGCGCCGTTTAAACGGCGCCGAATATAAAAATGAGATTTTATAATACAACAATTAAATCGCAACTTAAATTTTGTATTCGGGCATTATGGGCAACAAAATAAATACCTGTGATTTTAATGGCATCATTAAAAATGACCGAAAGCTGCGTATCTTAACCCATGACGGCATCAAAATATATTTTATGACTTCGCGCCTTCGAATCAAAGCATTCTTTAAATTATTTATATCTTCTACTATGTATTTTATTTGTTTTTTTGAATATGTTTTTTTGTTTTTTTTGTTTTGGACATTTGCAATTATGGAACCGGTTGGCAGTTCCCAGTTCTGTTGATGGTTTAAAATTAAAAACTGACGTGCACTCAATTAAGTTTATTGCATTGCAAATCATGTCCGTAACCCATTTTTATGACATCCAATGCCAAATTGTTTGCCTTGCCGGAGGTGTCAAGATGATTTGTCAACGCGACACGCCCAACGCCACGCCGCACTGTCATAAACCGTAAACAGTTAGAATGTATCTCTAAGTACGTCTCTCGTATCTCAAATGGTCTTTGGCAACTTGTTGCACTTGATTTTTTATGACCATGCACACATTAAATACAAAATGATGGAATGCCAGCTGCCAAGCCAGCTCTGTCTGTTAATGACACCAAAAAAACAAAAAAAAAAAAACATATTGTGCGGGTGTTTGGCGAGGGTCAACCGTACTCTGCTCGTCCCCGGCCCCTACCAACTACATACCAGCTTCAACTCAGGCAGAGACATCGACTTCAACTTCAACTCTCGTTCGACTCATCAATAATTAACCACAGTCTGACCTTCCGTAAGGTGCAACCTGCTTGCTGTTCTTTTAGCGGATTTCTGGCACCTTCAAGTATCTAAGTATCTCTACAGAACTCGTACCTAGCAACCTACTAACTGCCTTGTGTAAACAATCCCAACTATTTGCCTCGTCAACAACTTAGGTTTTTGCACTTTCTTTTACTACTTGAACCCGAACTGCATTTCGAGTACAGTTTTCATTTGTTATGCTCAATTCTATTTTTTTTTTTTAAAGGATTTTAACGCGTTTGCCAAATGGGTCAAAGGCATTTAACATGGTATATTAAGATAAATGGTGATTAGTCAAAATAAAAGCAGAAAAATATAAGCTAGGAATTTTAGACTCTAGTTTAGTGTTTACAAAAATAAAAGAAAAAATTACTCTTGGCAAACATATATACATATGGTATATACTACTATTAATAATTATGATTTTAAAGTAATTAAATAATCAGAATATTTTTTTATTTTTTAATTTTATAAGTTATCGATATTTTATTTATAATAAAAAAAAAAAAAATCTAATCAATATTAATTTAGTCAAAATAAAAGCAGAAAAATTAAAAAAAAAAATATTTTAGCTAGGAGTTTTAGACTTTAATTTAGTGTTTAAAAAACTACAATAAAAAAAATTTATCTTGGAAAACGTATACATATAGTATATACTACTATTAATAATTCTGATTTTAAGGAAATTAAATAATCAAAATATATTTATTTTTCAATTTTATAAACTATCAATATTTTATTTATAATAATATGAATTTTAAAAAAATTTAATCAATATTAATTACATAATTAAAATATGTACATTTTGGCATTTAAGAAATTATGCTTAGAAATAAGAAATAAGACCGCTACACTGCTTGAATTACAAGTATTGCACTGCTTGTGTAAATAAATTGTGAAACTCATACCGCGTACAGAGTGTTTCGCAGTCGGGCATACTAGTTACGAGCACCTAGTATACCTGTTTTAATATTATTTTGATTTATTGCATTATTTATATTATACAATAAAATATTTAATAATAGAAAAGTATTAGCAGCCAAAGCCTGGAGTCAAAACTTATCTCAAATATTACAGGCTTTTCATTTGCATATTACTATTGGATCGCATAATATGCGAATATAATAAATATACTGTCATATTTGCCACACAGCGTATGTTTTTTTAACCAAATTACCCGATTGCTCTATACTCTGTTTTCCTTTGTTTTTCATTTGCTACGAAAGGCGTATTATAATTTTATTTAATACAATCTTTAAAGCAGTTTAACAAAAGTAATTATAATAAATTTAATAACATTCTATGTTTAAAAACTTGACATTTTATGGAAAGTGAATATACCCACATAACTCAACATATAATTGGATTACTCTATATTGTCTTCATATAAAGAGACCTAGAGGAACCTTGCACAAACTTAATATACTCTATTTTAAGTAGAGTTTATAAAGAGTTCAAATGGTCTTTACAAGAGTACAAAAAAGTTTTTAGCTGCAACAACTCAGTGGCTGCAACACCTTTTTTTGCTATGTGGCATAAGCTGAACTGAGTCAAAAATATTTAAAATATCTGCCAACACCTGGCAAAAAAAAATGCCGCAATGAGCCTCAATTTGGCGGATTGTTTACGTGGCAGCCATGTCACAGTCAAAAATGCAGACACAAAAATATTCACACAATATCATTAGTTGATCCAGAGAGCAGCAGCAGCAGCAACAGCAGCAACAGTTGCTGGTGTATACGTACCCGCAGTAGCTGCCGGGTGCATGCCCCCTGTGCCTCTTGATGTTGTGTTAAACAGCAAAAAGCCAAGTCGAAGAGTTGTGGGCCAAACGGCAGCCGTTGACTAGTTGGCTAGTTAGGCGGCCTGTCAATCGCTCAGGGGCTAAAGACTAAACAATTTGACAAATTGCCGTGACAGGTACGCTGTGGAGGCAGACAAAAATCTACATAAATTCTCACCTATTGCAACCGACGGAGCGACCAATCGACCAAACGACCAAACGACCGATCGACCCATCGCCAACCTCTGAGAAAAAAAGCAGAGACATTTCGAAAGTGCCAAACCACTTGACAGTTGCCTTTGTCGTTAGCGTGTTTTTGGTGGGACTTTCAAAATTCCGACTCAAGCGCATTGTCCAAGAGCTTTGCTCTTTATAAGACTGAAGATCCCAACGTGGCTCAACTATGTGGATTCTTTTGGTTTCGGGGCCTTTCTTTCTATTGTCGAGCATTTTTCACCGCTGGGCGCTTTTCATTTTCAATCAAGCCTGTCAAATTTGTCAAGCTCGACAAGTTTTCAAGTGGTTTCTTGAATAAATGCATCCAGCAGATGCTTTGAGTCTGAGTCTAGGTCTAGGGTCGGGGTTTGGTTCGGGGTTGAGCTCTGTGAATCCCTCCTTCTAATCAATGGCATCTAATTAAATGGCGCTGATTGTTGTTGCCACATTGACAAATTGTTGTTGTTTATTTGGCGGCCTTTTGATTTTGATGCGTTTTTGATTGGACTCTCGTTTTGGGTTGGGTTGGGTTCGAGTCAGTAAGGCATTTTGATTTATTTCCCTAATACGATAAAGTAAAAAGCTTTCTGTTTGAATTATATGCTACATGGTTAACCGTTAGACAGCCCAACAGACGCGTCAACTTTTTTTGGGAATTATCATACAACTTTGGACCACACAAAATGTTTCCAAAAAATTCACAAAATATCTTGAAATCTGAGCATCTGGTTTGCCAAATTAAAAAAAACCAATCCAGTTTATTATTTGCTGTGTTTAGCATGTGTTAATAAAATGTATTCAATATCGTCATGGGAACTTCAAAACATGATTTCAACAAATTAAAATTGATTGAGATGATAAGAAATTAATGCATGTTAAATACTATAAATTATAAACTGCACAAATATTTATAGCAAATGCTTGGCAAAGAATAAAAATCGAGAAATTAATAAGATTTTTTAAATCTCAGCTAAAGTCTCTTCAATACGAAAAACATTTATTAGTAATTTCATTATATTTATAATACATTTATTCTTATTTAAATATTATTTATTAAATTTTTTTCAAATATATTTATTTTATAATAATTTGTTATAATTCGTAAAACATTTATTAGTAAGAATGTCACTAAAATAAAATTTCATTATATTTATAATTCAATTATTTTTAATTTAATATTATTTCCATGGTTTTTTTTAAATATATTTATTTTATATACATTTTTTTATAATTCGTTAGTTTTCATCATATTTTTAAAATTTATTTTCAGTTTCATTTTAATACATTTCATTTTAATTTAACATATACTACGATTAATTAAATTTATTTGGCTTTCATCTTTATTTGGCTTTCATCTTTATTTCATATTAAAAAAAATATGATATTATATTTTAAATTATTATATAATACTTACATAATTAAATTTATTTTGTTTCATCTTTATTTTAAATCGTTTCAATAGGATATTTTATTTTAATTTAATATATACTATTTACTTATTAAAATTTATTTGGCTTTAATTGTTGATTTCATCTTTATTTCATATCGAATAAATATGATTTTCTATTTTAAATTAATATATACTATTTACTTAATTAAATTTATTTGGCTTTCATCGTTATTTTATATCGATTGAATAGGATATTTTATTTCAATTTATTGAATACTTTTTACTGAATTAAATTTATTGGGTTTTTATGTTTTATTTCATCTTTATTTCATATCCATTGAATAAGATATTTGTGAATGAAAAAACTTATTGTTCAACAAAAAATATGTTTGCCTAATTTATAAAATATTTTACAAAAATAAAATAAATATTTCAATATTTTACAAAGAACATTTAAAACTATACCGTCTCTTCTGGTTTCATTTTATTGTCTAGTGCAATATATCTCTCGAAATTCAATATATTTAGTAAATATATATATTTTTCTACACAACCTTAAACTGATCGGGCAACATTGGTTCTCATAATTCTATGCGGCACTAACAATATCACTAAAAAGCTTCCACATTTGAGGCGCCACAGGTGTCAAGATTCTATAATATTGACGCCTTTGGACAATAGTCGGCTAAAACTCATTTCTATGTCAATTCTCAGATTCTCAGATTCGATAGATCTCACGTTTATTGTGTGCCGCTTTAGATGAGAATCCAAGCCCAAGCCAGTTCCAGTTCGAATGATTGAGATTGGGACACGGGCATATCAAATTGATGTGGATGACGCTGTTGTTGACGCTGATGACTTCATGGCAGTCAATCGACATATTGTATGTATAATGTCAGGGGCACATTTGAATAAGTAAAGAATATTTTAAAATAATTTTTATATGCCGAAACTACTTTGCATTAACAATGGGGAATACCTAGAAGCCGCCTTCGCTTGTAACATTATTTATATTTTATTTTACTGATTTATAAATAAAATATGACTATTAAATGGTCAAGCCCTGGGTCCTAGTGCCTAGATCCCAACGGGTGGCTACGGAACTGCTAAAATGTCAAAATTTTGTGTCGCCTGTCAGTCAGAGTCATCGGGAACTGGGAACTGGAACTTAGACTTGGTTTTAGGTGTGTGAGTCCAGCAGTTACTCAGTCTGCGTCATGTGAATATTTTGTGCCATAAACTGTCTGAAATATGTAGTCATAAATTACTGTTGAAAATATAATTTGTTGTAAAATATACAAAAATTAACATAACTGCATTTTCATTATGATCTTTTAAACATTTCTCTTCAGTCAGTCAGTCAGTCAGTCAGTCAGTCGAACTCAACCACGACCCAATGCTGGGTTTTCAGATTAAGTTCCGAGTTCGCTTTCAGTCCAGTTAGAAAGTAGTTAAAAGTTCTATGACAACAATCGTTTCTCGTTTGCTACTTAAATATGTAAATTTTCCAAATGCATTTATGTTGTTTCTCATGTGTTTCAAATAGTTCTTGTCTGTGGCGTGTCGAACCTATGGACTTTGATGTTTTGACATGATTTTAATGATATAAGGCCAACAAAGACTCAAAGACGCTTCTAATGAGCGTTTATTGGCGTTTAATTGTACTAGACATGATAAAAATTTGAAATACTAAAATTATGCAAGCAACAAAAAAGATTTTATATTGCAAGCAAAAGTATATATATTTCAGTCATAAAAAAATGGAATAAAATTTGGAAGGATGTTGAAAATAGTTTGGGTAGATAGATTAATGTATATTAAGAAAAAAAAAGGTTTTTTTTAGCTTTGAAGTGAGGTAATAACTAGAATTTTAATAATCTTATAAGCAACTTACTCTTCCGGCGTGCGTTGCTACGCTTCGTACCAAAAAATAAAGGGAAAAAAGCAAATTAATATAATATTACTACCAAAAAAATAAAGGAAAAAAAGCATTTAAATATAATATTACTAAGATTATAGTCTACTACACTACTGGGCTTTCTCCAGCTGAAATTTTTATACAATTTTCAAAAGCACTTTCCACCCACTTCCCTATAAATTTTTGACGAAATTTTTCAGACTGCCAAGACACAATTTAATAGAAAACTACAGTAAAAATTATTATTAATATTTTAGCTTTAATAAACTCAACTGAATGACAGCTTTAATTAATTTATTTATTTGATATTATTAATTTAAATATTTAAAATTATTTTAGTTGTAATTTTTTTGTTGAAATTTAATTTATTTATTTATTATTATTTAATTAAATATTTAAAAGTATTTTAGATGTGATTTTGCTGTTCAAATTTTATCATCTCTCTGAGCTCCTTTTTTGCAATTTGCCAGCTGATTTTTCTGCAGGGAACACTTAGTATAAGGGCAGTACTTGGAACTCTATCGGAGAATACCACCCAACAACTGAATATCGGCTAAAACTAAAACTAACCCTAAACGCTTATCAGCATGGCCAATTACAAGTAAAGAACTATGTGCCAGATAAAACACTTTAGTCAAAAAAACAAAAAAAAAAAACGAGAAAAGGGACAACCTTATCGCAACAATGGTGCAGTAGTCAGTGCCGTATCCATGCCCCATGTCCGTGCAACGGCAACGATAAAAAAAAAACAGAAAAACTGTTGCAAAAAACGAGTGCACGCAGCATGTTGCAGCCTGAGCTGGACTCTAGGTTCTAGGTGCGGCAAACTCACACAGATGAGCAACATTGATAGCGACACCAGCAAGAAACAGAAACCGTAACCGATACCAGGTAGGAGTGGGACAGGACGAGGTTCAACGAATTGACAATTTATGTGCCGGGCCGTGCATAATTGAGGCTGCATTTGCAACAGTCGCTGCTGCTGCTGCTGCTGCAACATAATAATTTTCCAGGTAAATATGTGGCAACTGGTGTGAGTACGAGTGCCACAAGGGGTAAGCGTGCAGCGGGTCCTCATCTAGCCTAATAGCTATGTAATTTTTCTTGGTACAAATATAATGCTCAGAATCTTAATTTCATTGATGTCCTTGCGACGCTGCGTCGTGTGCCAAGCGAATGTGTATATCTTTGAGATACAAAAACTCGTGGATAGTTTTTCAGCAGTGATTACAATATGCCTCGGTCTGCCCCGGTCTGCCCTGCCCGGCCCTACCCGTTCCCTTTGCGGTCAATATCAAAGCCCATTGTAATTTTGCGTTAAGAGTGATTTATATGTCCCGTCCTAACGCAATTCATTGACTGCCTTTTTATAGACTTGGCCAATTAACAGCTGCCTGCCACTTCCGTTTCAGCATGTCAATCAATTGCCCTCCAACTCCGTCACCGCATACGTCTCTGTCAGCCTTGTTGACAGCATGATCTAGGCGTATCTCTCTGCTCGATTGTCCGGCTAATCCTCATTACGGATTGTTCTAATTAGGGGTAATTACTTGGCGCCGATGCCAAGGTCAGTGCTAAACGGCCCAAAAGTGGAGTCTGATTGATTTGCTGGTAATGTTGGATGTTTGCCTGATTAATGCCCAACCCACAAGCCACAATCCACAAACTGGAATTTACTGATAATGCACTTTCTGATAACATCGTCTGATGCAAGAGGAAAATCGTAATATACCATATCAACCGGAACACGAGTCTTTAGACACTTTAGAGTGTACTTAGCATTACATTAGGGAAATGCAATAATCAAATTTACAAAGTGCTATAAATCTACTTCAAATTAATAAAAAGACAAGTGACAATTATATAAAGTAGTGGACTATCAGATACTCTGGATTAACCCATTTGAAGCCGCTGTTTGACTACTTTAAATGCAATTTTGTCTAATTTCAAAAAAATATTTTGCTTAACTGAATTATAGTTAGGATAAAAGTAAAGTTGCAATATTTTAGTTTGTTATGTTGGCTTTTAGGAAAAAATAATAACTTTTTATTTTAGTTACAAGTTGGGCTTAAAAAACCCATATTTTTAGACATTTTTACTAATCAGCTATCTGATATTTTATACGAATAATTCCAATACAAATTTAATGAATAATTGTTGTCAATATTTCAGATTAGTTAATTACTTTGTTACTGAAGGAATTCTTGTTATATTTCATTACTTTCTAAGTTACTTTAATATATATATATATTTCTTTACTTCCCAAGTTACTTAAATATATTTAATTCCATTTGATAGTTTCTTTTTTATTCTATTTCATTGTATTTTATTTTCTATTGTATTATTTATTTTTACATATTTTATCATATTGCATTACACAGCCGATACTGGCTTTCTACTTAAATTACTTATATGATCCATAATTATCGCTTGTAATATGTAATAACAATTCATGTAAATTTGAAAAAATAATAATAACAAATGTATCATATTGATTGGAAGAGGACTCCTTAAAGTATAGTAAACATTATACAAGTGAAAGTCTCATAATTTTTATAGTATTAAAAATCAAATTGCAATTAAAAATATCAATTGACAATCTATCGTATGAAAAGGTATTGATTCAATTAGATACCCTAACCATATTCAATATGTAAATTAACTCTCATATATTTCAGATTTCTTTCTTCTAAAATATTTTGTATAATAAAGGCAAGGTTTTTTTTTTTTGTATAATATAATTTAATCTCTTATATAATGTATGCATTTTTTAGATTTTATAGCATTGCCATATATACCCTTTTTTTTGACGTTTTCAATTGTCCATAATTTTAGCAGAATTTTTGATAGGAATAACTGGTTTAAATAGGTTTTTACTTCAGTTATATGAACCATAATTACGGATTGTAATAATATGTAATACAAATTCCAGAATATATATACCAAATTTGATCAGATAATGCAAGAATGGACTCTAAAACAAATTTGTCGGACTTTCCAGTTATTTCCTGGATTCATAAATGCGTCTTGCGATAACTTGGCCAATAATATTGAAATTCTCGGAATAACATGGTTATGGTCATGGCCATTTGGAATGTGTGATAAGACAGATTCCAATGCGCAATAGCGGAAGTGTTGCGTACTAAGTAAAATAATGCCTAAGAAAGCTTATCAAAAAACAATTCCGATTTTAATCCAATGGGAAAAATACCTTTCTATAAAATTGACTTGATTAGATATTCTATGATGGGTCGGTGATTCCCCATGTCATTCATGTAAATTTAAATCGCAAAGTTAATTAAATTCTATAATTTTTAATAAAAATTCATATTAAATAATTTGACAGTCAGATAAGTTAGTAATTTCTTGAACACATCATTAAATTGAAATTGCAAAAGAGTCCAGTCATGTTGACAAGTGCTTTTCACGGATATGCGATAAAAATTTTGGAGCGATATATAACCTTGACCTAGCACTACAAAAACAAATCAAACAGCGTAGGAAGCAGCCGCTGAATAAGCGAGTTTCCTAGCGATAAAGTTTCGCACAATTTGGAAGTATTTACAACTTGTTTATCAAACAATTAAGATAATTATGATAATCACAATGGGTAGAAAGCAATATGAAGGCCTGTCGGTTCTTGAAACCATGCTCAACGAGTTTCAGCCTCAAATTCGTACTGCAAATGGCCATTTAATCAGCCCCCCCCTCGCACCGTCCGGTAATGGCAGATCATATAAAGGCCATAAAGGGTTTTGTGATAGTCAGTCTTTGGTATTTACGATAGTCAAATTGCGTCTTATCGATGGTCATATCGTGGGTCGTAGAAAGTGATGTCATGAACGTAGTCAAGCACGCAAAATAGGCCCCTGATAAGAGAGCCTCTCACTATTGCCATGGTCAGTCCAAGTCGATGAGTAATGGTTAAAAATTCCTTTAGCCAGAATAAACGATGGAAAAATTTGACTTGTCAATTCTTAATCAGTTGGCTTGAAGGCCATCTGGCCAAACTGCACAATTGTTGTGTTAGAAGATCATAAAAATCATCACGCCACAATGAGAAAACATTTTAAATGATTTCAAGTTTGCTGCTAAACTTTCCAACAGTTCCATAAATTTCAACTTACTAATAAAGACATTCATATTATTTTTATTTAGTAATCGCATGAGTGTAATGACTTTCAATATCGTCTATGATATCAGTCGCCACAATTATGGCCAAAATGCATAGTTGAAAGTCACGCGTACGAAACGTGCTAAATAATTGTGTAATAAACGTAATTGGCTGGTAATAAAAGTCTGTTACTTGGCTCCGATAGCTGAATATATATAAAGTTTTGGGGGAAAGAGAAGTTGCAGGCTAAGGAATTTCAGATTAGAAAAAGGTAATGTTATAAGTGGTATGACTTAAAAAGAGAAAGGATCGCAATGGAATTAGCCATGATTAGAAAAGATATAAGACTTGATATATATTTTATAAAAGCTGTCTATTCGTTTTTATATTTAAGTTAATTACTTTTTAGCAGGAAAGGATAAAATGAATAACCTATTTTAAGGGAAGTGGAAATAAATTTTGGGTATTTAACTTTTTTTTAGCAAATTTTTTCAAAATAATCACATTGAGTTCTTTGTTCTTATTAATAAATCTGATGATCCCCTTATTAAGAAATTTGCAAGCATCTAGCCCTGATTAAAGTATAAATCAATGCGTTTACCAGAAATTATTAAACCCATATGTACACTAAGAAAAAAGAAATTTTTTTAAGTATAGAAACACATTCGATAAAAAAAATAATATAAAATTCTACAAACAGAGTATAAATCTCTACAAAGAAGTGAAAATTTTCACAGTACGAATATATTTTCTATGATATGAATAAACGAAAAAAATTATGGGTTTATAATCGGAAGTATGGATTTTCTACAATATGAAATCCAGGTGTTCTATGAAATGAATATAAAATTCATTAACCTGCAGAAAATTTTCTATGCTCAATATGAATTTTTACAAAATATATTGACTTATTTCTTTAACCAATGTAAAGTAATTTTTTTATTCAAATTTAAAAAAATAACGGTTTTTTTTTTATTATATTTTTTATTTTGTAGAAAAAGTTTTCTCGAGTTATCGAAATAATTAAATAAAATAAATAAAACAGAAAATTTTATCTGCCAAAGTTACAACATTTTCTTCACTTTGTGGTAATTAAATCTACAGGGCATAAAAAAATTTCTATGGCGCTATTTCTATTCTGTTTTTCCAACCACTGACGTCAGTTTTCCACAATTGGATGTACACTTTTTTTTGAGTGTATACTAATAATATCAGTAATTAATTACTGTGAAGCAATAAATAAACTATTTAACTTTGATTAATTTCTAAACCTAAATACTTAGAGTACTCATTATATTTTTAAAATTTTTATTGCGCAGCTGGTAGCTGGCCTTCTTTTACTGACATTTCTGTTGCATTTAAGAATTTTAAAATTTATTTATATTTTTTTTTTTAATTCTTATTTTTTAAATTTAAGCCTGCACGCACGTAATTGTAATTAAGCACTTTTACAGCTTGTTTGTGTGTACGCCGACAGGGCTTAGATTAGGCCACAGGCTGTTGACCATTTGGCCGGTGGCTTTACTGATAAAGCCCCATAGATTTCAGTATAGTCCATAACAAATAGGCCGCCGTGGGCCAATTGCGCCATACGACATATGTGTTCTACCAAAACATTTGCTTTTTTGGCGGCTTCTAGTAGTTGGTTTTTGGATGATTTTTGTTGGCCAGGTGACTTGTAGTAGGTCACGGTTGGTATTGTTTATCTTGTCGTGATTTTTTTTGCCAAATAAAAGGCGTTAAGTGATTAGTTGGGAGCCCTAACCGAAAAGCAATCAGATTTTGTGCTGTCCGATTTTTGCTAAAATTAATAAGTTAACTATTTGAAGAACCTCTTGAGCAGATCAGTTTTCGATAGCAGCAATTTCTTATAGGGCTATAGCCAAAAAAAAAAAGGTCTATTTAAAAATCTGATAAGCATTGGGTTCCGTTGGAATGCGAAGGTGACAGGAGATTATGCGAATGTCCAAATATTTGTGTTTTCAATTATGGAATTCCATACAAGTATCTCGGCGATATTTGACTGATATGAAACGCACAAATTGATGAATATTTTCGTAATGTGATTTCATGGATTATTCCGAGAAAGTTATTGACGTTGGCCCAGAGAAATTTACGATTGTACGACACTTTTATTGAACATTTCAATAAAAGCCAGGCAAAGGAATGCGAGATAGACATTTTGCTTAACGGATATGACCTTATCAACTATATAGGGAAGTCTGTTAAAAGAAATGTCATATTTCTGGGAATTTGACATAATATTTCTTAAAGAAACTTTATCAAATTTGGCATTCCATAACTTTATCAAAATTCGGGTTGGGCTTGCCTATTAAATTGATTTAGTATTTTAATTTGATTTTTGATTTTATTATTGCAGATTTATGCAAGGAAATGAGCAACATTTATTCACGTGTTAAACTTATATGACTAGAGAAATCTTTAAGAGTGTTATTCGATAGAATATCACATTTGCTACTATTAGACATATAAAAGATACTTTATCATATTCTTGCTAATCTTTTCTTTGATATCATTTTCTGGCCTTGGTTTCCCTTTAAAATTGATTGATAATATGAACAATGCCCACTTTACTTTTAGATGTCTGTTCAACGGATATGATATGAGCATTATTGAGATGTCATTTACAGGAATGTCACATTTTCCGCTATGAGACATTTTATAAGTGGATACCTTATCTAATGATATGGCATGTACCTCTACCTATTGAAAATGTGACAAATATAATAAAGTTACAGCAGATGGAGGCATATTTTAGTCTACACAAAATTCATTTAATTAGGTATTTAATCAGTTTCTCTCTTAGTGCAACAAAAATATTTAGAAATTATAGCACTAGTCACAAACAAGATAAATGTAAATTTTTAAATTATGATTATGATTTAATTAAAAATTGTAATATGTATTAAATTATACAAATACTAGTGTAACCTGCGTGCCTTGCAATGCTCTACCTAAAAAAAAATAAATTAATATAAAAGCAAAAAACAATTTAATCATATATTAATTAATTTTTTTTTTTCATATAATATAATTTACAATTTATTTCTAAAGGCCCTACTTTAGCCTCGATATATTGATAAAAAATAATTCATATTCTGCCTTCTGAGAATTTCGTATTTCATTTTAAAAATATTGCTTACTGTGATTGTTGTAACAGTGCTGTAAATGTTAACAGTGCTGTATACGTTAACAGTAGGTGCATCTGTTAAGGCACTAGGCAATTTTCTGGAAAGTTTTCTAAAAATTTAATTATCAATAAACCTTCTCCTTCCAATTTACTAACAACTGAAAAAAATGGAAGCAAATCAACTAATGATTTTTTGTACTTTTATTCATTTATTTATTTCCTTTATTTTATTTTTCATTATTAATCATTTTATCTGTATTTTTGACTATCTCTATACAACATCAAAGAATGCTACATTTTTAAAGCTTAACCTATTTTTGAGGGATTCATCAGATATGTCTAGAATTTTACCACAGTTTTTTTTTTTGAAAAATGTTTTTTTTTTGTTAAATTGTAAAAAATATATTTGTTTATTTTGTCTGTGACGTCACAAATGTCCAGCACAATGTCAAAGACATGCATAATGCCGACAAATGGCTATAAAAAGTTGCAAGTCATCGTAAATCCCGTCACAGTTGTCGGGAAGCCGGCGGCTAAAAGGCATTCAGGGGCGAGGTGAAAGCGAACAGTACTGAAAGGTGGCTGAGGTAGCAGACGATCAAAAGATGTTGACAGGACATTTGTGTCGTCGTATTTTCTGTTGCGTCATGTTAAATAAAAGCCAAGAACAGGACATGGACACGACTGTAGCTTCCGGTGCAGCCCGGGCAGGGGACAAAGGACAAAGGCGGCCGCCTGCAGCCTTGCGGTTTTTCAATTGAAACTGGGCGGCTCATACGACCCGACCCAGGACGAGCCAAGTCACAGCCCCGTTGTGGTCAATGTGGTTGTAAATTAATACAGAAAAATGCACAAAATGTTTGGCCTGAGGACGGGGTAGTCTGAGCACTGGCTCGTTGTAAAGGAGAAGTCTCAGGACCTGAACTTTGAATCTGGGCCTGACTTGAGTACTGGTTTAACATTCTTTGTATACGTGTATATTTTTTAAGAGATTCAACTTGAACCGATGCCCTGAGCTTGTTGGTCATTGCCACATTCCAAAGGCAGCGGCAAAAATACTTCAACTCATAGGTTCAAGTCTGGACTGTCCTAAATTAGCAGCTGTACACTAATTGTCGTACAAATAGATAGTTTGCCCCGTTTATTAACAACAACTCAAAACAGTTGGGCCACTTGGTCAACTGAAGATGCAGTCCCAGTTGCCATCAGGGGTTCCTATACGATTTCTGCTTTTTGATTAATGGTTTTGCCTGCATCGCGTGTTTCCATAAATGTGTCAGGCTCAATGACAAATGCGTGTTAATGATATTATTGGATGAATAGAGAAGGGTTCCATTCTGAAACTTGTGTAATAGGTGGAAAACCTAGCCAAGGCAATACTGATTCTTTCAGTGTAGTATAAAGGTTTCTAGAAATTGCAATTTTATCTTTCATTGAGCATTCTCTGGTTCACAATATATAATTGATTATTTTTAGTTTCTCTAATGCGTAAATTTTGGTTTCACAATTTCAATTTAATTGTTAATTTACAGTGTTCAATCTTCATATGATAATTATACAATGTAACCCTGCTCTTCTTCAGAAGACTTGAACTAATTTGAAAAAGGTTTTGAAGAGTGCATAAATTAGTTGTGTAAATAACACTATGCAACAAGAGTTTTCAATTCGATAGTAAAACATTTATATGTGATTTAGGGTCGAATTTTCTAGAATTATTTTTACTTTTTAAAAAGTGTGTTAAAGTATATAAAAAAATTCTAGTTTTGGCGGAAAAAAATTGCTGAAAAATATTTTTTTATAAATATAATCATATTTTCATGCTTAATTTTCAATTTAAAAAATTAGTAAGTGAATAATCCGATTAAAAAATATTAATTAAAAAGTTGATAGTATATCTTATTGAATTTTCAAGAGGGAAATTATTTTTAATATGATAAAAATATCTTAAGATGTTATTAAAAATTATCGCCTCTTTTAAAATTCAATAAAATATACTATCAAATTTTTAAATAATATTTTTAAATTAGATTATTCGTTTACAAATTTTTAAAATTAAAAATTAAGCATAAAAATGTGACTATTTAAAAAAAATATTTTATTTTTTTTATTAAAATATTTTGGGATGCTATTAAAAATTATCGCCTTTTTGGAAATGCAATAATTAAAATCTGTTTAAAATATATATGATAAAAATATTTTGAATTGTTTTTTTTTTTTTTTTGATTCGATTAGCCCGAAAACATTTACCAAAAAAATGTTGATTTTTTTTTTTTTTTGAAGTTAGCGACCGATTTTACATATATATTGTCAGATATTCGGACTATAAGAATTTTTCAATATTTGTTGCACAGTGTAAATTGCAGTGAATGGTTTTTAAAGCTGCCTCCATATGCAGTTGCAACAATTTTGAAATAAATTAAGTCAGACCGGGCACGACTCAATAGTCAGATAGTCGATAGTTGGGATAGTTGGATAGTTGTATAGTGGTTCCATCAAGTGATGCTAATGGCCACAACAAACAAAGCAAACGATGCGCCTGATGGACGCTGAATGTTGTTGGTGTTGGTGTTGCAGGGCAGCAACAACAGCAACAGTAGCAACAAATTGATCAATTCATAAATGATGAAAACGTTTAGCAAAAGAAAGTGTTGAGGGAAGGTGTGGAGCAGAGGGTAGACTCATGTAAGCGTCATCACATCTGCAAACGTCAATTTTAATCACCTCTGATAGGCGCAGCAGTGGCAAGCAGCAAGTGGCAAGCAGCAAGTGGCAAGTTGACTGAAAATGCACCACACACACAGATCACCAGATCACCCGATCACCAGATCCACCAGATCGTTCGACACATAAAGTGAAGAGTTTTGCACTTGCGTTGGCGATTGTCACGATCGATGATGTTGGCGACGCGTAGCCGCTGAAATAAATACATATTCAAATAAGAAATCAAGTTCGTTCAACCTCTCTACCCGGAACCCTTGCCCGTGGTCACTTTTACACACAATGTCAATAGCAACTTGGAAGCTGGAAGCTGTGGAAGCTGTAGCTTCAGGTTAGACATGGAGTAGTTGGCTACATTGTCGCCGCTGTCAACGTTTGTCAACTGAAGCGCTGGCAAGTGGCCCATGAAGCCAATCAGCCAATCAGCCGCGGAGCAGCATCAACCTGGGTGGCCACTGGCCTTGTCCAGCGTTGACAGTTCCCCCGATTGGCAGCAGCACCGGATAAGGCGTTTTCCACATTACTTGCAACTTCTGGAATTTCATGCTGTTGTTGTTCCCGTCTGCTAGAAATTAGAAAAACGCCCATGAAATTCTTTGGGCTCTTCAGATCTGAGATTGGCGCCTAATTTGGTGCAAATTCAAATGTTCAACGGCTGATTTTGACTCTCAGCATTTAGAAAGTAATTGTGGCATTTGTGGCATGACAGCTGAGATCGCGTGGGTGGCTCTGAATCTGCATCTGGATCCGAATCTGAATCTGTCCGCGTCGCTGTTGCCTGTTCTGTCTTGCCCCTTGCTGTCTTGCCTATTATAAATGGTCATTTGATTGTCGAACCAGTTTGATCACAGCAGCCACGGCCTCGACGATGAGTTATTTTTTTGTTATTTGGGAGTACCAGTTCGACTACAACTCGGTTTAGAGTTTTGGAGCTTTCTTTAATTTATTCACAGCAATTTAAATGGAAAAATAACACTTTTACATAAAGTTGGCTGTTGTTTTTTTTTTTTGGCTATACAGTCAAGTGCAATTTAATTGAGAATATATTTCAAATGCTTCCATTTACACACTGCAACCAATGAAAATGTGCTTTAAAGTAAAGCAAATATATTTAGAAGGCAAAAGAAAAGATTTTCCATAGAATATTAAATTTAATTATAATTTCTGAATCGATTAAAACCATTTACAGTCACATATATATTTTCATATATACAACTTATTCAATAGATTACACTAGTTTACAGCAAAAAAGGAGCTGAGAGCCCAGGGATGCAATTATCTGTTGAATTGTGTAACATTATTTAAGATCAAATAAGATCTTATGTAGATATGAACAAATAAGTCGAAGGACTGCCAAAAAACTAGCTATTCGCTGTTTTCTCGAAAACCATTCTTTGAAAAAATAAATGGTTTGCATTTTTGAAATCAGCGCCCAAAAATACATAAAAAAAAGTATATGAGAGCCCAGCTCCCTCGATCAAAAAAAAATTTGTAAACTAGTGTTATCATCAATTGCGTAATTGCTTTCTATTGGAAAACAAAAATGTTTTGTATTGATTTTAAATAAAATGTTTCATTATTTCACTGCCTGATCGCATATTCAATTTACTTAAAATTTCAAAATCGATTAAAATTATTTAGCGCCACAAATCTATATATTGATTTAAATCATCTCACCGCCTGATTTTATATTTTTGTGAGTACGTAAAGGTGTTTGGGGATCTCTGATTGGGTACAGAGTATCCCATAGTACAAGGTATACCTTAGTACTTGTTTCAATTTACCAAATTTTTATTATTAATTACACTGTACAACAGTTTTTATATGTAGGATATTACTGCATACTTAAAATTTTCCGATGACCCCCAAAATTTTGAGTTATGGCCAAAAAAATGCTTTCGAAGCACTTTCATCACTTAACAATGAATAACACTTTTTGCAGAAAACGAATAAAACTTATCTATATAGATTATGAAAGAAAGTTAAACAACCTTTCAAATAATATATAAATATTCGTACTATATATTTAGTATTGGTCCAGATGTAGGCTAGTCAATATAGCTTTTTATTTAAAAACATTACATTTTTGCATTATATTGATTTTGATCGCCATTCATTTAAAAAGTTTCCTTCGCAGCAATATTTTAAAAAAATTTTAACCAATCTTTAATCAATTCTGTGCATATTTTCGTTTATTTGAACTGAATTGGTTAAAAATTAACAAATTTTATATGAGAAATTGATGTATAAAGTATTTTTTTAAGTACCACTTTCTGGTGAACAATTTTTAGTAGTGCTGAAATTATTTTATTTTGTTAATTAAATTATTTTTATTAGGGTTTCTAATGACAAAAATAATTTTAAAAAATTTTTCTTTGTTTTAAAAAATTTTTGTTGAATATTTTAACATTTCTTTAGCTTTTTTTTTAATGGAATCATATTTTTGGCCATAACCGGCTTATGGCTTAACCAATTTTAAAAGTTTATACATCATATAAAAGCTGATATATGTAGGGCTATAAATAAGTGACAAAAAGTTTTTATAAAAAGCTTAAAGCTGAGGAGTCCTTGAATTTGTTAATAAATACAAAAAAAGCAATTTTTTTTATATTAAAAAATTTGGTAATAACAAATTCAAATAACTCCCAAACTAACAACGATATTCGGCAAATCTATTGGAGTTATCTACTTAACTTTAGCAACTTCTTCAGCATATAAAACTGGGTCAACTTTTAAAGAACCAGGCTAGAATATTATTTTACCCAACGTTGGCCCACAACCAAGAATTCGAGTCTGATTTAGGAATCTTAAATCAAGTATGTGGCTATCATAAATCAATGGCAGGATCCCTATACGATTCGATCCTTGAGGATGGACTACAAATAAGCAAAATGAAAAATGTGCCACGCCCATTGGCCACTTAATTGTTGGCAAACAAAATGAATGCATAATTAGTTTTGTCAAAGGCCTCAAGAGGCATTCTCAAAAGACTCTGCTACCAAGTTCAGGTTATTTATGTTGGGACTGCCTTTCATGCATAATATGCATTTATTTTATTTTTTTTTTTTGTGAACTCAACTAAAATGCATTTTTAATAATTTCATTAGGCCACAGCGAAGCGAGTTTTCCACCGCCCTATGCCTCCGGGGCAATGTTCCAAGATGAGATGAGTTGGAAGTGGATGTCTTTATGTGGCCAAAAGATGTCAAGTCGACTGGTCAACCGATATGCCATAATTTGAATGTGCACGATCAGCACTTTATATATAGAGACATTGGCGGCGTCAGTTTAGATAGTTTCTCACCGATAAACCATGGATCGAGAATGAGAAACGAGACGTAGAAATTGGAAATTTATTCTTTTGTAATTGCCAGTGCCATTTACCGTTGAATGTCTCACTCGAAATTCTCAGTCTCTGATAACTTAATTGGAATTTATATTATCATTGCTTTGATCAATGTCTTTCAGATTTTTTGGTTCTTTCGTGGTAGACTTGCAGCTTTTATGGTCACAGCCAGATAGAAATCAGGGATTGGGATTGGTATTGGGTCTAAACAGTGCTGCATAAATTTCAACATAATTTATGCATATCGTTTTAAATGAGCTTTTAGTTTGAAATAAAACTGAACAAAATTTGAAAATATTTGTTGCTATTGTTTATGCGTTCAACGGGCAAGCGATTAAAAACGCTCACAAGTCGCTAGCAAGCCGCCTTGAAACCTGGCTAACAAATTTCCAATGTGGCTAATGACTTGCCAGCTCTGTTGAGATCCTGCGGCAGATATTTTACCAGCGATAAGCGATTATAAATATTTTACAAACTATATTAAATATGATCCAAGCCAGGGTGCAGGGGCTAACTTCTAGCATATTCTTATCTGCCGGCGCGCATCTCTCAAAGATCTTTGCTAACGATAGGAACCAGAGTCATCCACAGGCAGCTGGAGCCTGCTCCGGCCTGAAATGTGAAATCAATTTTGCTGCGTTGTTGTACTTAATTAAAAAAAATACAGAAGAAAATACCAAGGAATGAGCCGCGCATATATTAAGTAGCTGGACAGGGCGCAGATCCTTTGAGAACTTCATTTGGCAGCTGGTGAGTTTTTTTTTGGGCTGCTCAATTAGTGGTCAGGAGGCACCTCCAGTTGCTGTGTGGCCAGCATCAAATTCAAATCAAAATTCCATTTCCAAATTCCGAAATTTTTAAACTAATTTCTTTGCTAGGCTGGCGATAAATCAAAGTGCGTCCAAACATTGTGTGAGGTCTTCGCGTCTAATCAATGAATTGTCCTAATGTTGTATTTGTATTCGGTATTTGTCCTTTTTAACCGCCACCTTTGTTAGGAACACTTCTACAAACACATTAATCAAGTACCTGCTCTTAAATTGGTCAACGCATTATTATTTATTTCTGCGTCTATTTATTGCATTTGTCTAATATCAAAACATGCACATAAATCATAATTTCAATTGTTGAAAATGAAATTTATGAGTTACTTGTTTAATTGGAATTTATTGGCCAGACTAATGAGAACCTTTTGGATAGTGTGTAAGGTAAGGAAAGTGAATTTAGAATGAAAAAGGAAAGTTGGAAATGCTTTATAAATATTTATACCCAAAGGCAATAATAGGTAAATTTATTAAGGAGTTTGGAAAATTATAGAATTTTACATTTAATGCAAGTAAATAAATAAATCGTTTCAGATTTAGTTCGTGATTTAGAATTATTTTTATTAAAGCAATTAATATATTAAAATTACATCATTACTGTTTCTATAGAAAATATTTTATATATTTATATAATTGATAAAAAATGTATTATAGTAAATTTTTTAATTAAGGTATTTGAAGCGAAAAAAAGGAAAAAATAAAGACAAAGGCATTACTGGTACAGTGAACGCTCACAAATTAGAACCAATTTTTTTTTGATAGTAATTCTAAATTTCTGAAATATTTTGCTTTATTTTTTATTTATTTAAGTACAAAATTGATTAAATTTACTCCTAAAAGCTACAATAAAACATTCATTTTTTACTTAAATATATAAATAAAAACAACAATTAAAAAAGGTAAATATTCAGTGCAATACATATTATAAGTTGTTTTTTTTTAATAAAAAATATATTTTAAATCAAAAATAGATGCAACAAGACACAACATAAGAATTCACTTCAATTATATTCAATATAATTTTCCAGTTAAAAATAAAAAGTCGATATATGTTCAGAAAAAAATTGAAAAATTGTTGTATAAACCCAAATTCTAATTTTTTGAAATTCTAATAGCTGAAGGATCTAATTTCTGAAATATTTTGTTTTATTTTTTTATTTATTTAAGTAAAAAATGGATTAAATTTACTCCTAAAAGCTACAATAAAACATTCTTTTTTAGTTAACTATATTAATAGAAACAACAATAAAAAAAGGTAAATATTCAGAGCAATAAATATTATAAGTTTTTTCTTTTAATTATAAATATAATTTAAATAAAAAATAGATGCAATAAAATACAACATAAGAATTTACTTTAATTATATTTAATGTAATTTTCCAGTTAAAAATATAGAATCGATATATGTTCAGTAAAAAACTGTTAAATTGTAGTATAAATTCAAATTCTAATTTCTGAAAATTCTAATTACAGAAGGGCGTCGACTGTATTAAAAAATGATTAACATTTTATTTTTATTTTTTATTTTTATTTATTTATTTAGTTTTCCAGCACTACAAGTATGAACTTGTGCTACTCACAACGTGTTATTTCTCAACTTAATATAATAACTTTATATAATAATAATAACAATAGCTTTATATAATAATAAATATAATAACTTTCTATAATAATAAAAATGTAACCAGTAATATGAAAAAATGTAAATAAATTTATATGCATTATATTTTCCGAATTCTATGATCTGAGAGCCAAGACTATTTAAAAATTCTGCAATAATATTTAATTACATTGCTATAATATCTGCAATTAAAATATTAAAAAAAATTAATTTGAAAACCACAAAAAAGCAAGATTTAATATGCATCATAATAATTTATGGCAATTTAAAGTGATTACAAGTATGTGCATACATAAATAACAACTGTCTGGGCGCTCAAGGCCATATGAGTATTCCAAAATTTGAATTCCCCACTAATCCAATTATTTATGCCTGGCTACACCGCCCGAAAGTATGCAACTGCAGAACTTTCACTTGGGAAATGAATAATGCTTGCGAAAAGTGAAAATAATTGCATATTTTACGTACAACAAAAACACAATGAAGATTTATAGCTGACCGCAAAAATTGCCTAATGCAACTTTAAATCAATTTAAATTTAGCTACAAAATGGGGCGTAGCCAGTGGCAGTGTCCTATGTGGGCCCAGATGCCATATGGTCTATATGCCACATGGCCAAATGGCTCGTAATTTAGCATGAAACATGCAGAAAATTTTGCTCATAATTTATTGTCAACCCAGACCCGGAGAGAGGGCGAAAGGTGTGTCCTAGCACGAACTACATAGAGTCATGTCCTTGCCAGGCGCTACCTGGCTCGGGCCACATTTTGTAGGCGTTGTGAAAGGTTTCGTTGCGCTTGGCTGGCTCGCTGCTGCTTCTTCCTGCCACACTTTCACCTTTTACCTTGCCCCTGCGGCCCGTTGCAGTTGCAGATTCGCCTATTGTTCGACTCTCATTTGGATTGCATTGTCATTGCAGCCACAGCAGCTGAGGCGGCTTACTCGTAACCTTGCCACGATTCCACAATTCTCAATTGATTTCCTAGGTGTCACTTTGGCCTAATGTGTGTGGGCGTGTGCCTCAACCTTTTGGCTTTTAATTGCACCGCCAGTTGCCAGTTGCAGTGAATCAGCCATGAGTCACTTATCCCAGTCTCCGAGGCAATTTAAACTACAAATTTCCAACTAAAATCATCAATGAACTAAATTTACATATTTATCAATTTTTCTTGTTTTTTTTGTAGAATACGTGAGACATTATCTGAGGCGCCATTTGAAGTTCATTTAGAACGCATTACCTGGCAATCGACTGAGAAATTTAAAATGATCATTATTGTTTTTGTTGTTGCTCTTGATGTTGCACTAACGGACGCCAAAACATTTAGTGGCAAGGCGCGCTGTCTTATCAACAGAATTGTGTAAACCACTTGAGACGCAAACGAATGCAGCGACTGTTGAATAGGGGCGGGTTCTTATGCCACAGAGGGGAAGGGGACCTGAAGACATTTATTTCCGGCACGCGGTACAATTTGGCCTTAGAACTTTGTATAATGGCTAGAAATGGAAAGTTGTAGTCTTGAAAATAAATATAATGATTTTCAATTATTAAAAAAAGATTTGTAATTATTTTAAAATAAATAAATAAATACAAATAAATAAATTTTATTTCCATCAAATGTCATAATAAAAATTGGTGAATTATATTTTTATGAGATTTTATTTATTTAGTTTATTAATAAATATAATTATGGATTTTCCCTAAGGTAAAGTGTGATTCCTTTTCATATTAAATTAAATTAATCGCATTTCTATATACAATATTGAAAGCTTATCTTTTGATTAACATAATAAAATAATTGTAAATAATTTTAAAAAAAATTTTCATTATCTTCTAAGCATTGCAAAGAATTCGAATTATATTATATTTGGCGCCTTAAAAAAAAGCTGATTGCAAATGTGAATAACTTTTAAATTAGTCGAAATAATCATTTTAAAATATTTAATACAAAGAACATAAAATTTCCAAGTGCAAGTTGCTTGAATTGTTTAACTAAAATATTCAAATTAAATATTAAAAATACACTTCGCGAAATTCAATTAAATGCAGTGACATTTTCTTAAATAACATTAAATTCAAAATGTTTAAAAATATAATTTTATTTCTTTTGTATAGATTTATGAAATATGCACCAATCAAAATAAAAATAATATAAACATATTCAATAGAAAATTTACAATGTTCATTTAAAAGAAAAAAAATTAATTTTTGTTGCAAAATTCAATTCAAGACAGTAATTACTAACCAGTCTAATATTAAATTTACATATAGACTAAGGCATATTTTTGAGTTTTTTATTAATATCAAATATATTTAAATTTAAGGCATTTATTTTTTGCCTTTTTATAAATACAATTTTACCATTGTGCTCTAACTTTTTCAACTTTTTAATAGACACGTTTTGGCTGTTGACAAGTGAGTGCGTTTCATTTGCCAAAAAAGAAAAAAAATGACTGGCAATTAGAGGACACTTCCTGACAGTTCCTTGAACGAAATCTAATGACACTGTCAATTTGGCTGTCAGACGCACGTGACTTTCAAGCAATTCGCGATATGGCAGGGAGGCGGAAAGGGTTGTAGGGTAAGACGGTCACTCCTGTAGCCAGGACCCACACACGAAGAGTCCACAGGGATTATTCAATAATATTTTCAATATTTATAGAGCTGTCATATATAACTGGCATCATTGATATGACTTCTTTACTCATATTTATATGGCAACATCACGTGCTGCATTTGCCATTCATTTGTCAGTGACATGTGCTACAAAAAGGATATTTTGGTAATATATTTTATTCAGCCTTTGTGTCTCTGTGTGTGTGTGTTTTGAATGGCATAAATGGATTATAGTTTTTATATTCATAAGTGTCATAATTCATATGAAATTTGTGTCAGCTTATGTTTTAATCTCTGTGCCAATTGAAAAGGTGTCGCATGTGGTCTGAATAATATTGAATTACTGCAAAACTGAGTACACAGGATGTTAGGGACATTTTGGAAAATGTCTTTTACATAAAATAGCTAAAATGTTTTAAATTAAATCTAATCATAATTAAAATAAAAACTGGTTAGCATAATTTGTTTATACTCGAGTAGACTTTTACAGAAAACTATTCTATAAATTATTTTCACTTTATTGCCTTTTTTATAGTGAAACTTTAATTTTGTAGACTTTAATCGATTTTTTATATAAATAAATTTCTAATATAAAGTCACATTAAATTTTATGGCAGTTAAACTACCAAAATTATCAGAAAAAGAAGAAAAATAAATTAAGAAAATTTAAATAAAAATAATTAATAACAATATTAAAATAAATAAAAATAAATTTCAAATATAAATACATAAATAAAATGAACCAAAATAATAGCTATTATTTTGGATTTTATTTGATAGCAATTCAGACTTTTTAAATTTTTTTATGTTATATATTTTTCTTAATTTTTTTTTTTTACTGTAATTCAAGACACTTTTGCACTATGAAAGTAATTTTATTTTTTTTTTTTGTATATATTTCTTAAATTCCAGAATTTCCCCGCAATTATATTTAAAAGTTCGTTGAACTACAAGCACCTTCATAAAAATATTCCAAACATAGCAAAAAGCTAAAAGGAGACCCTCTCATACCTTCAATCCTGACCATATCCCAAGGCTCCAAAAATGTTGTCGTTGCTGTTTTGGTACCGGAAATGCTAGCCGGCAGACATGTCTGCTATTTGAATATAACAACAAATAAAAATGAAACTCTAATTAAGAGTGCTCGACTAAAAGATTACCAGTACTTACATCTTAAGATAAACAACAAAATTTACATATTTAATAAAAATATGTAGAAATATACTAAGACTCTTCTCTGGTAGTCTAAAAATTCATTAAAAATAAAAATTTTATGCTTTAACTATTTTTAAAATTGCGGAATTTTTATTATTACAAAATAATTAAATTTTTAACCAATCCTTCAAATGACAACTCTATAATACAAAAAAAATGTTTAAGGATTAATATGTCAAGGGAAAATTATAATTTCATCATAAAGGTTGTAAGAAGTTGTATGTAAGTTAGAAAATCTTCGAAAATAGTTTGATCTGTCTACTATATAATAGAATATTGAATAAACAGAAAAAAACACGAAAAGTTCATTATAGACTCCCTTTAAAATTTCATAAGTACAGGGTATACAAGACTCAACAACGGAAGCAGAAACTTGATTAAAATTTCATGGCGACGCATTTGGAAAAACAAATATTATGACTATAAATATGCAGCAACATTTTTGCAACAACTGCATGTGTTGCAAGTTGGAGGAGGGGCGCAAGCGGCAAAAGTTGCTGAAACTTCATTAAATTTACTGTGCCCCAATGGAGCTGCGCAAAGTGCGAGGCGTTTCTGTGTGTGTGTGTTTTCACGCCATTATCCTGCAGGAGCAGCAACGGCAATAACAAAAGAACTTAAGCTCCTGACTTAGACCGTGCTAAAAGAAAGGGAAATTGCAATTCATTGCCACAGTGCTGCCAAAAGCCATTTTCCATTTTACATTTTCGTATAAGAATTTATCACCAGCTGCTCGGCAAGGACTTGCAGATGTAAAGGTTTAAAGTGCAAATGAAAATTCGCTTTTCCATTTTCCATTTTCAGTGAAGTGTGAAAATTTAACAAGGCTGCATTAATTTCACTCAGCCTGCTCAGAAAAACCCAAACTCATTGTCATATATCTTATTCCATTGAATTCTCAGTTCTTGCCACGAATTAAAGTTCTTTTGATATGGGGAATTCCCCCATTCAGATTTGTTGCTGCATTTGACACATGTTCCAGTCGAGGGGCTCTCAAATTTGATTAACTCGAGCTTTGTTAACTGACATTCATTGCAAGTTCAGAGAGTTATAGAGTGAGGATTTTATATAAGTTATTATGTCGAGTTTCAGTTTTTGTTTAGTTTTGGCTATAAATCAAGTTTAAATTCCAAACAGACCGAGTTAAGCTGGGGAAATACGATTCATTTTACAGTTAAGTAGACTCAGCTGCTTCAAACTTTATTTTTAGTTTCTTAATTTAATATTCAAGAGAAGTTTCCCGTATCCTAATTAAACTGTTAGTCAAGCGATTAATCTTCAATTGCTTGAATAAAATGACATAATACAAGTCCTGTCAATTAAAATCGCCCGAGAGATTTGAATCTTGGCAAAAAAAAACAAAAAAAAAGTTGCAAATAAAAGTTTTGCTTTATGTGCAAAACTTTTGGGCCAAATTGCTGCGGGCTGCCGTCATAATCCGAGCAAAGCTGCAGTAATTGAAGACAAATCCTGCTGGCCAAAAGGACATAGGAAATACCATAAATAATCCAAAGGATCAACGACAAATTGAAATGGCGCAGGAACAGTTGATGCCAGCGGCCAGATAATTGCCAGCAATCAAAGTTTATTGAAACGTTGCGAAAAGGACGACCCAAATGTGGTACCACATCTGCCTTATATAAAGGGTAGCCTCCGCATTTCACCTAATTTTCAGCTCCTCTCTCAGCCGCCAGGACGACCTCATTTTGTGTCTGTGTCTGGCAGACGCCGCGTCGCCTATGCCGTAGGCAGACAAAGTCCCAACAAAGTTGCCACATTCAAATACAACAACAATTTGTTGAACTTTGCTCAATGAATGCGTAAGAAAGTTGCACAAGTTTTGTTTATTATATTCCTGAGGATGGGCAAGTCTCTTGTCAGGATTGCTTTAAGGATACATTGTTTTCAGTAGAGTATTTTAAGCAGCGGGAACTATAAATGTCAGTTGACTCTGCTTATAAAAGAAACTTTTGTTTGAGCAATTTACTGTAAGGTTCAACGGGCAATACATTCTTTCGTCGATTGAAACTGATTTAAAATATGTGTAGAGCTTATTATTACTATTATATATTATTATATTTATAAAAATATATCCGTATTTATAAAAATGGTGCATAAAATGTATAGGTATTCATCAATTGGGTTTTTTTTTAATTTTATTTTATTTTTTTTAAATATTTGAAGGGAGGTCGTAGCAATGCACGCTGGGTACACTGAAATAGTACAGAATATACATATATAGATTTTAGGAATAAACTTCACAATTTAAAAAGAACTTTGGAACACTATAAGATAAATATAAACCACTATTTATTTAGCACTATTTAAATATGTCAAATCTTTACTTTATTAAAGAAAATTTTGTAAAAAATAATTTTAAATTGGAATTTAAATTTAAAAAAAAAATAAAGTTGACTAACATCGCCTATTTCTCTACCCATATTGATTAAATTTAATTTGGCGCTAAAACTATTTTAGTTTACGTTCCAGTCACTGTGCGTCATTTATAGATACTCTGCTATTTATACTAAAAATAAATAAGCCCAATAAATGCCTTAAAGCCACTGCAAGCAAGGTCCTTTGACGGCTCCCAAATTCCTGTAATTCCTCACTCCATTGTCAACTAAAAATAGCTCCCGAACTACCATTTTCAACTAAAGCTAATAAAAACGCTGAGTAAATTGAATTTTGGGCCGTGCTCTGCATAAACAAAATGGCAGTCCTGACGTCACGCGACAAAATGGCGACCAGGCACCGTTAAGTTAAGCCCAAATACTCGCAAAAGTGCAGAAATGTCTGAAGTGTAGACATGACGCCAGAACTCGCGTGTCTGATTCGACCTTCAGTCATAATTCTGACTGGGACTATGACGTAGTATTCATTGAGTTTTATATTTTCTTTCGGCTGTGCATTACGTAATACTCTGTTTGATGACGCTCGTACTAAAAGTTTAACCCAAACTACACCTCAAAAAAATTTGAATGAAATTTTGTATACGTTATTTGCAGACTCTGCGGCGCCTGTAGAACACTTTGATTGCAATAGATAATATTTAAAAAATTTATAGAGTAAAACTATAACAATATATCTATTTAATCTTCTATTTAATCTTCGAAAAAAATAGGCGTAAAATTAAACCACAAAAATATTAGCTAGAATATGCTTTTTGCTCATCAAGCCTAATTGCTCTATATTTTTTGTAAAGATTTTTTTTAGTTTTTTTTGACAAATTAGAAATTTTAACAATTAAAACTTTAGAAATATGTATAATATACTTAATAATGTGTATAATAAAATATGTTTATATAATAAAATATAATATATATTGTTTATTTGTTTCGCAAAAAATATAACTTCAATATTTTGCCTGCAGATATTCGCTTTTTTGATTAACGATTGTGATCTATGACATTATTCAATTTAATTTTATAACAAGCATTATTTTTATTTTTTATTATTTTGAAAGGAATTTGAATTGAGTTTAAAAATATTTTGGAAAACTCATTAATCTTTGCCAAAGCCAAATAGTCAAGCCATTTATTATGCCAACAACTTGTTGGAAAACTGTCTTAAAGTCGATTTTAAAGCAGGTTTGAATTCGATTTTATAATGCACAAAATCAACTATAGTCTTGAATTTTTCCAACTACTGCAAATGTGCAAAGATTTGTGGAATAATTAATTGCTTAATTATGGTACTGACCAAATTCAATATTGTTTGGCAAATTTCAGAAGTCTCTCATGATTCTTTAGCTTATTTGGGAACTAGATCTTTTAACATTCAGTTGATATGCAACTGGGTCAAATAGCGGTTAACTGAAGTCATGAACTTCAACTAAATTTAATTGAAAGTCAATTTGCCGACCCTTTTGATCAGGCTCAAATGCAGTTGCAGCTTCATGTTAATTCCAATTGGTGCATGCCCAGTTGCCCAGCCGGACACGGGCAAACCGAGGCCATAACTGGCAATGCAATTAGAGTCTAATAAGACGCAAAACACTAACGCCAGGCGATGCATAAAATGCAGTAGTAATAGTCCGAAAAAAAAAGAACAGACGCGGGGTCTGGGAGAGGACGCCCAAGTCAGGTCCAAAAGATGAAAAGAACATGAAAGCGCAGCGGGCTACAAAGAACGTGTAGAAACCCCATAGAATCCAACAGCATCAACAAGAAGAGCCACAACTGGACGCAGATAGCCATCTAGTTAGCCAACAAATTGCATAGACAGTAAAGTGGAAATCTAACACACTCGATGCTGCCTGTGGGCAGCAGGGGCAGCAACTGGGGGGAGAGGCGTTACAGCTTCAGCTTGAGGCATGAAATGGTGAGAATTTTTCACAAATTGCGCAGAGTCCGGCTAATCCAGACGCAGGCGGCCGGCCGCTTTGCAGAGAGATATGATTAGGAATTTAAATGCTTTTGAATTATTAAATTAGTAAATATGCAACGCCCGGCCGGCTCGCTGCCTCAGTCGGCAGTTGGGAGTCGCAAGTCTATGCCCCAAGTTGTTGCAGGTGCAGCAGCTGCGCAGACACACAAAAATAAAACAAAAACAAAAACGAAAGAAAAAACCAGTTAAAAGTCCATTAAAACGCCAGAGAGAAATAGAGTCGAGTTGTAGCCCAGAAGAGAGGCCTTCTACTTGTGCTCTCCTGTCTCCGTTCTCCGCTACACTGTTCTCCATTCTTTGTACTCGTTCCCAGCTCGTTTTGTTCTTGTTCAATGTTGTTGCTTTTGTTGTAATTACACGCCGCAGTACGCCCGCCCCAGTCGCTGGCCGCTGCGTGTAATCGAATCTATCAATCTATGAGATAAATCTTATTTTCTAATCTTGTTATCGTGCCCATGCGCCCCGTCCAACACAAATTGCCAGTCTCCAGTCTTCAGTCTTCAGTTCCCAGTCTGAGGCTCGTGGCGGCTTTTTGTATCGCACTTGTACTTAACTTGTTCGCTTTGCTTTTGGGCCAGGCCAGCGCCAAGGCGGCTGCCCAGCTGGAGTTGCAGCTCGGACTGGAGCTGGAGTCATTTTGGCTGAGGTATTTCCGCTCAGAACCCGCCAGATAAAGTAAAATACTAAAAAAAAAACTAGTGCATAAATTGGCATAAGTGGACAGCTGAGATGGAAACTTTTATAGCAGAATTTTGGTAATGGACCTGTTGCTCAATAGCCAAAAGAGTTAAATAAAAATAATCTAGAACAAGACTGTCAATGCATAAATAATAAAGAAATCTGATCTTTAATGAAATCTTGCTCAACTGCAAAGTGAGCTGAACTAAAGGATTTTTATGAGTTGAAGAATTTCTTATTTAATTACACTAGGTAACAAAATTTAGCTTTTTTTTTGTATATTTGACCAAACCTACTTTTTCAAGTACATATGGTGCCGCAGATGACGAAAAACCACTTTAAAAATTTTTCTATGGTGAGACTTTTTTTAAAAAATTTTTGAAATCTGGTATTTTTTTAAAGCTTTTTTGCAGAGGCGAGACTGCAGATTTTAACATTACTCGAGAATCTTACAGCCGATTTTCAAATGATTTACATTTTCCGAAAGCTAATAAATGGGTCTATTTATCATTAATATACTTTATTAAGTTTAAATTACTAGTTTTGCAGCTATTTGATTTTGAATTTAGAAAATGATGATATTTTGTGCGGTATTTTTTACGATTTTTTCACTTTAAAATTCAAGGAAAATTCGAAAAAAATTTTTTCCTTTTTTTCACCTTTGCTTTTGCATAGTTGCATTAATTGGGCGTCATTTAAGATATGAATCTTTAAAATCGATGAAGAGACGGCGGAGATTTAAGCATTTTAACAAACACGTCCGATGTGGTATTTTTAAATATATAATAATTATTGATAAAATTATATTAAAGAATTTATATACAAAATATATAAATTTAAGATTTTATTAAATTTAAGCTTAAACTTAGTGAAATGGTATTTACAAAAATAATTTAAAAAAATCAAAATTATTAGCACAGATTGCGAACACAAAAAGCAATTAAATCTTAATTTAAATACATGCTCTCACAATAAAATTGTTGACTACCTAAAGCCAAATGAATTGCTAGTTTCACAATCTAAATAGTCTAACCTTAAACTGCTACTACAAGCAACTAACTAAGCAAATCCCCATGCCACAATGATGACAGTCCAACTAGCACTAAAAATAGACAAAACATATTTATAACCACTTGGCTGGAAAGGATGGCGCTCAAGGTAAGATTGGAGCACAACCCAAAGCGAGTGGTGGCCCTAGAGGCCAAGTAGCACTCCAGTAAAATGAAGAAGCAGCTATGCAAAAATAAAAAAAAAATAAATAAATAAAATACAAAAAACGAAAAGCAAAAGCAATTAAGCTCGAGATTAATTTACGCACGCTTGAAACATTTAACAAAAATATTAAGAAACACAAATAAACGACAAGAGCTGGTCAAGATATATATATATATATATATATACAGACAGATCCTAAACTAGCGCCCTCCAAAGAGCGAAAGCGAAACAGTTTTTTTTTTATTTTAATTTTTTTATATTTTCCTGCAACTTCCAAAGTGAACGTTCAAGTCCAGTTGATTGAAAAAGATGAAAAGTGCATGAAATGCCATGCACTATTGGCAGCTGGACAGCCACTGAAGATGGACGAATGGACAGACGGACAGACGGACAGACGGTCATAGGGATGGACGGACAGACGAATGGACAGACGAACTGTGGAGGTAGGCAATATTTAACTAAAATGAACAAAAGATGCAAAGCGAAGCCGACACAATCCCCGATATATATGTGTATATATATATATATATATATAGATCTGTGTGTGGGTTTGTGTACTTTGCCTGTCGATGTTGATGATGATGTTGTTTTTGTTGTTGTTGTTGTTGTGGGCTCACTGACGCCAAGGAATGAGAATGAGAATGCGAATGCATTGCAGTTGCAACTGTGGAATGGAATGGATGCCAGGTTTTTAGGAAGGCGTCGTACCGTAGCATGTTTACTTAACGAATGTGCACCCAAGACCCCCTCACCCCCCTCCCTGCCTCTCTTAACCCCTCTGCCAGTTAACCCCCGCCCGGAGAGGGAGCCACTTGAACATTGGCCACGGAACTGACCATTGGATGCCATTTGCCAACGTCTGAGGTCAAGTGTAGGGTTTTTAATTTTGTATTTTTTTGCTTTTGTTTAATACACAATCTAGTAGAAGATTGTTGTGTCCACATATTGAATTATGTGAGGAAGTTGTTGTCATTGCTCGAGGGGCTGATGATGTTGCTGATCCAAACTGCTCGAGAAACTTAAGCGTAGCATTAAGTGCTCATTCGGATAACTCCTGTAGACTGAAGGACACAGTAGTGCTTGAACTTCTAAATCATCAACTATGTATTTGTATACACTCTGAAAAGTAATAATTCTAAAAAATATCGACAATATATTGCAATAGCTTATTAATAATAAGTTATAATATACGATTTTTCTTGATACCAACAAGGTTCGTTTTATTTTCTGTTATTAAAAACTCATTGGTAATAATTTGTTTTCTACTTAAAGTTTTTATAAATATCTGGACGAACTGGCAAATAAATAATCCCTGTGTCAGTGTCATTAATATTGGAAAATTTCTATGTTTTATTACATTTAAGAAATATTATAACGTTTGCTTGTCTGGGACAGCACTGATTGTCTGCCAGAATAAATAAATAAATAAATAAATAAATAAATAAATAAAATAAATTTAAAACATTTTGATAATATTTTATAAAAACTCTTTAGTCGTTTTATTTTAGTTAAGTGTGAAAATATTGCTTATAGAAAGTTTTATATGCATTTACTTGATTTTAGAACACAAACTAATTCACTAATAAAGCCAATTAAAAAAAATTTTTAGTGTAGAGAAGCCTTCATTCCTTATATACTGACGGCTGAAACCGGATGGGAATTACAGGATTTACAAAAATGTCGCAGAAAATAACGCCCTATACGTATAGAACAACTTGGCGTTTTTATTTATTTTTATTTTTTAAAAATTTATATATATTAAAATAAAAATATACATAAAAATAAAACAAAAAAAAAAAATATATTATTTTTTTGCTTAGAAGCGTTTATTTTTTTAATGACGATTTATTATTTCTTTTTATAGCAAAATTCGAAATTGTGTTCATATATTTAGAGCATAAAGGTTCAACAAATAATTAAGAACAAAATATTGATTGTTCCTCATTTTGGAACGCAATTTTTTTCTCAGTGAAAAATTGTTTTTAATATTCATTTCTTTCTGATAGACAATATTCTCAATTTGCTCTTTTTGTCAATTACTTAATTTTCCGATTTTTTATTTATTTTGAAAAGGATCTCCCTATAATTTTTCGAATTTTTATTTATTTTGAAAATGATCTCTCTATAGCTCGTCGTTTTTACCTACACAATTTATAGATTTCAAACTTTTGACATTAGTTCTAGTTTAGGATATTCCCATCCTATAAAGCAGTGTACACCCAAAGGCTCACAATGCCAAAAAAAAAAAGAAAAAAAAACCCATATAAATAATTTCTATGACACGTATAGAGAATGCGTTACTCAAACTGTAACATAAATCAAATGTCAGGGAAAAGCGCCGCTGTCAGTCAAGAGTCAAGAGCAGTGAGAGAGACGGGGGATGGTCAACTGGCCAAGTCTAGGGCCAAGTTGAGACGTGCATAAAAATCGCATTCTCATAAAATATAAAAAATTGCATTGTGAAATAGTCTGAGGCAGAGCCCAAAGATTCTAGACCTAAAAACGACACCTTCCACATATATATTGAGACGCGCGTAAATGTTGTTAAATAATTAAAATGCCTTAAAAATATGCATATGCATGCGAGTATTCTGGGTATATACTGTTGTGGAGGAAACCAAACTCCAACTCCAAGTCAAGCGTAGCCCTGGCCATGGCCCTGGCCCAGGTAACTCCCCAAATGGCAGTTGGAGGCGAGTCTCCAAGTCGCAGTCGTCAGGCAATGCCAATAAACTGTTGTTTATTTTTTCGTTGGAGTCGCAGCGCATAAATACATCCATCACGTGGTTCTGGTAATGCTGCACTGCGTCCGCGTCGGCAATTTATCTTTGAAATCAGCGTCTGTCTCGTTTTTTTTGTAATTAGATACGCGCCTCGGTGCGGCAACCCACACAGCCCCCAATAACAGCAACAAGCCGAGATCAACAGGCAGGTGAAAATCCAGTCGAGCCTGGCAATACTCTACACTTGTGGGCGTGGCTGTCAGGGGGGCGCATAGAATTAAGTTATACAGAAAACGCCAAGAATGCAACAACAGTCGCTGCGGTGCCCACTTTCATTTGGTCGTCCAACTCCAACTTCAACTCCAACTGCGTTTGTGACTTTGCATGCGCAATCAGCACAATGCAGCTGATGTTGCCACACCACACCCCACAGTGCCACATGCCTCCACTCCACCCCCCCTCTCTATAAGCATCGCATTTGTTGAGGTGCTAAAATGCAAATGCAAATAGTTGAACCCAACATTGGACACATCTGTAAATGCATCTGTGGCAGCAACTGTGGCAGCAACTGTGGCAAAGTCTGCACTCAAATCATTTGACTTTAGTTACACTAAGAAAAAAAATTGAGCTAAGCTAAGAAAGCAATTAAAGTTAGAGCAAAGTCTAAATGGCAAACAAAATTTACTTTTCTCAACTAAATGCGAATAAATTCCATTTATATATAATTAAATTTCAGTTGTGCACTTAACAATATTATTTGCCATTTTTGGTTAAATTGTTTTTTCCCAGTGTAGTGTGATTATTAAGCTGTCATATTGCAGTTTCCATTATTCACATTGTATTTACGGTGGTACATAACCAAACTGTGAGAAAAATTAGCTAAACAAAATGCTAATTAAACAGTTGAGCTCATATTTAGTTTCAGCTTAAAGACCACAATTCCTAAGTCTCCATTTTAAGTAAATGCATTCATTATTATATGGCATATATTATTCAGTTATAAATCAGTTGATTAATTAGCTGAGATCATCATATATGATCATTATTTCCCGCTAAAACGTATCAAATTCTATGCCACGGAAATGAACATATTTTTAATGGTTCAACACCTATTTATATGGAATATTAAACGGATAAAATTATTACTACACTAAGAAAAAATAAATTTTTTTAAGTATAGAAACACTTTTGATAAAAAAAATAAAATAAAATTCTACAAACAGAGTATAAATCTCTACAAAGAAGTGAAAATTTCCACAGTACGAATATATTTTCTATAATATGAATAAACGAAAAAAATTATGGGTTTATAATCGGAAGTATGGATTTTCTACAATATGAAATCCAGGTGTTCTATGAAATGAATATAAAATTCATTAACCTGCAGAAAATTTTCTATGCTCAATATAAATTTTTACAAAATATGTTGACTTATTTCTTTAACCAAAGTAAAGTCATTTTTTTATTCAAATTTAAAAAAAAAACGGATTTTTTTTATTATGGCAATCAAATTATAGATTTTTCCATGTTTTGTAGAATAAGTTTCCTCGAGTTATCGTAATAAATTCGATCATGGCAGAAAATTTCAACATTTAAGCAACATTTTCTTCACTTTGTGGTAATTAAATCTACATGACATAGAAAAATTTCTATGGAGCTATTTTTATCCTGTTTTTCCAATCACTGCCGTCAGTTTTCCACAATTGGATGTACACTTTTTTTTGAGTGTATACAGTTGATATCATCTTGTGTGATCATTATTTCTAGCTAAAAACATATTAATTTCAAAGTCTACACATTCATTGAAAGTAAAAGCTTGCACAACAAATCGATAAACAAATTACCAATAGCATTCGGCGCAGGTCAAGAAAACCGTGAAAACACATAACGTAAAGCCAAATGACGGACGGAGTAAAAATATTTGATCAATTACCAATTCGAAAATATTTACACGCTCAATGTTGACAGCTAGCTAAACGCTATGAAACTCCGCAGCAGTAGACAGATGCGAAAACTGACAGGCAACTATGGAAATACAACAACAACAACAACAACAACAATTAAGCAAATTTAAGTGTTAGAAAACAATAAAAAAACAAAAAACAAAAACAAAAAGTCAAAACAAAGGAAAACATATTATGACTTTAGCTAGAAAGAGGTAACAGTAGTTGGATAAGCAGTGTCCCCTCTACCCCTACAACAGATGGGCAGGTATGGGGAGGGTGCTGTCAATAGAACGTGTAATGAAAATGTGGCAGCCCAGCACATATCTGACGATTGACGACCTCGTGCTCGGGAGCCGGGTCTTGAGTCTCAGAGATCTCGGGTCTCGGGTGAACGGGTCTCGGATCTCAGATCTCGTCTCAAAGTGACAGTCATGCGGCGCGTTATTTACGCGGCATAATGAGTTATTAGAAAACGTTTAATAATTTGCATAAATCAACAGCCCAATGCTACAAACTTGTACACAAAATATGAAAATAAATGCGGAAAAAATATGCGCGGAATTTGACAAAAAAAAAGTAAATAAAAAAAAATATAAATAAAAATTAACTGAGTGTCAGTTGGTGTATTAGAAGCAGAAAAATATGAAATTGCTTATTAAGCGCAATTTAAAAATAAAAAGAATAATTTAAAGATTGAATTTTATATTATTTTATTTTTTGGCAACCATTTGGGTATTTTTTGAGCAAATAAACAAAAATAAAATTGTTTTGTTTCTATGTCATTTTTTTAGAGAAAAAACTATTTTATTGGTGTAGTCTTAGATCGCAATTAATATTATTATTATTTTTATATTTATATTTATTTTGTATTCCATTATTTTTGTTGTTAGTACTAGTTGGTATATTAGAAGCAGAAAAATATGAAATTGCTTTTAAGCGCAATTTAAAAAAAAAAAAGAACAATTTAAAGATGTAATTTTATGTTATTTTATTTTTTGGCAAACACTTGGGTATTTTTTGAGCAAATAAACAAATAAAAAAAAAAAATTAGATTTCTTTCTATTCCATTTATTATTATCTATTTATTTTTTATTATTTATTATTTTTATATTTATTTTTTATTCCATTATTTTTGTTGTTATTGCTAGTTGGTGTTTTTTAAAAATAAAAATAACAATTTAAAGAGCGAATTTTATATTATTTTATTTTTACCACTTGGGTATTTCTTGAGCAAATAAACAAAACAAAAAATAAACGATTTGTTGCTATTCCATATTTATTTTTATAGAAAGAACTATACTATTGGTGTAGTCCTAGGTCGCATTTACTATTTATTATTTTTAAATTTATATTTATTTTTTGTTTTAATTTTTTCGGATGAAATGGACTAATCAAAGAGTTTATTTAAAATTTCTATACCAAGTTCAAAATTAACTCAATTTTCATAAATTTTTCAATAATTATTAATATAATAATTATTATTAAAAAAAATTAATATTATTGATTTTTGAGTTGTTGTTAAAACATCTGTGGAATGCCAACTCTCTTCTCTCTTTTCTCTCTCTCTCTCTCTCATCTCATAGGCAATGGGATTTTAACAAGGTGCGATAAACAACAAATTAATGATCTGGCACGACGACAGCACCGCTGACTGCGATTTGGTATCTCTTGTGGCACGTTGGGGCTCATAGTGCACCGCACCGGGCGCCGCTTGTTAAGTAGAGCCAAAAGGGCTGAACTGTGGATGCTGTGGACTCTACAGGGCCGGTTCCGGCGAACAATTCATAATTGTCATTTATTTATTGCACAGATATTGCGTGGTTGATTTTACGGGCGCTTATTAAAATGAATTTTTCAACACACGATCTGCGTTCTTTCCCCAGCCCCTCTTCAGAGCCATGGGGCAATCAGATAGGCAATTTGATCGAAAGCTTCGATATGTGAGCTCCGATACCCGCTACCCGCTACCCGCACCCGCCCCCTCGACTGTTGCAACGCCTGCGTTTTATTACAAGGCAGCACCACCCGCTGCGCATGCGTGTAACTTTTTTTACGATGCAACCACAGGCCAGAGGCTCTTGTCCTTCGGCGGGTTCGTTTCTTTTGTTTGGCGCGGGTGGCTCTTGGAAGGGGTCCCCCCCCCCCTCCACCGCTGCATCCTTTATATTCCTCTGGGCCAGTTGTTTGCCAGTTTCTGGCCAACTGTTGTGGTTTCGCAATTTGTTACTCAGTGCGTGTTCACACCATTAAGGGCTAAAGAAGCTGAAGGCGATTTTTGTTTGTGGTGTCCAAATTAATAGGATATGTTCGGATCCCATAAGGATCTATGATTAATGAATCTCAACTATCGCAGCCTTAATGCTGTCAATATATCAAAAAACACCTTAATAACTGATTACAGCCTCCAGTTCCAGTCTCAGCTGATAATGTTGCGTGTGCGGTCATCGCGTGAGTAATCATCCATGTGGATTATGTAGCTGAAGCTGGAGCTGGAGCAGCTTGATGATGATCCTAAACCATCCCCGGCCAACTGCATGTGCTGTGCTCTGAATGTTAATTAATAAGCTGCAACATGTTGCTGCTGGCCATGCAACAGCCACTCAAACTCAAACCTGTTGTTGCATGCAACCTTGCAAGGCGAGCACTTATCGCATGCGAGAGCAAAAGTGTGAGAGTGTGGCTGAAGACTAGACTTGAGGGGTAAGCAAACAGCCCCTCAAGCAAGGGGAGGGGTAAGAGAGAGTATGGTAATTTTCCTAAAATTAGGGTGACCAGTTTGGCATTTGAAATAGAAACGGTTAAAAGCTTTTAAAGGTGACAATACTACAGCCTAAATAAATATTAAATATTCTTTCAATCTGAACTTATTATATAAATAATTAAAATTGAACTATTGAGTTTGTATAAAAATAAATAAATAAATATAAATAAATATAAATAAATATAAATACCTAAAATTAAACTATTGAGTTTATATAAAAATAAATAAATAAATATAAATAAATATATAAAAATCCTCTGAGATCTACAAACCTTTAATTTAAATGAATAAAGCTAATTTTCTATTACGCTTTATTTTATTAATCTGAAATTAAATATAATAGACTAAAGTAATTAAAAGTGTCTCGTTTTTAGAATAATATTTTTATGGAATTTTTTTCTAGGTTGTCAGCTATTTTTTTTTTTAAATATTGAACTTTTTTAAGAATCAAGCGTGTAGTTAAGAAATTTTGTAATATTTTAATTAATAAATCAAAATCTATATAAATATATATATAAAACTATTCAACCTGACTGACTGATTGACTGACTGATTAGCGATTCACTGCCAGGCCATACGGTAAAAGCTAAAAACCTGAAATTTGTGGAAATAGCTTCCTTTTATATTATAGGTTGGCACTCTGAAAAAGTTTTTATTTAAAATATATCGGACAGTGGGTGGAAAATGCATTATAAAAGTTGACACATAAATTTCAGGTGGAGCATTTCAGGTGAAGCAGTAGGCTACAATAAAAGTGATATTACAGAACAAAATAAATTTGTTCTTTTCCTATTTTTATTTTTTTGGAAACGCGAGCGGGAAGTTGGATGATATAGTATAATATAAAAATATAAAGGTTCTTCTGTGGCTAGTTTCTAGGATATATTATTTAAAAGTATTTCTTGTTTTTGTTTTAAGTTACCAGTGATTTTTTGACTTTTCGACTTTTTAAGGTGAAATTTTGTATCACCCTAATTTAAAATATAATTTTTAACACTCTTTAAAAAGAATACTTGAACAAGCTTTTATAAGCTTTGATGCAGGTTGAACTTAATGCGCTTTTACTGAAATATTTTTTAATTGAAAGCTTTTAAAAGCTTTGTTGCAAGTTTAACTTAATGCGCTTTTACTGTAACTTTATTCAATTTCAAGTTGCATGGTCACCCTTTTAGTCACATTGCGACATTGCGTGCTTTTTCTGTTTTGTATGAACTGTAAAATCAACCCCTAGCAACTACTGCACTCCCCCTTAATATTTTTAGAGAATGACTAATCATTATTTTATCGCATGCAATTTTATGTTTATATAGCCGCATTGACCGTTATGCGGATACGCTCTTGCTCTCTGTCTCTCTCTCTCTCTCTCTGTCTCTTTGTAAGTTTTGCTCTGTTTGTAAACTTCCGCATAATGTTAAAGAGACCTAATTTTGCTTTGCTCTTCAAACTAAATGCTCTCTCTGTCTCTCTCTCTCTCTCTCTCTCTTTCTCTTTGGCTGTTTCACGCCACATCTGGTTGCAACCTCGCTCAGTTGATAGTGGCAAATGTGAAGCTTTCTCAACTTCAGCTCCTGGTACAAGTTCGGTTGCAATCAACTCGCCTGCTCGTTGCTCTTGTTGTTTTTGTTGTGGTTGCTGCTGCTGTTGTTATTAGCCTCAAGTGGCGAGCACACACACACACACATGCACACAGAGCAACAGCAACGTCGTTGCTCCAGTAGATGCCCCTGCTCCGCCAACCCGCCATCCGCCACCCGACAGACCACATACAACCCGCAATCCACTCACGCGACGCAGCTGACGCTGGCCGGTCTGCCGTCTCTGCCTTCCTCTCCCTCAACATATATGCGTCTCCTGCTCTTCATTTCCCCCCGCTCTGCTCAGTGTGGGTCTGTTCCAATAAGAAACCATCGTCGCTGCCGGGCTCTGCCTGGTCTGGTCTGGTCGGCCAGTTTCGCATCGCATTTAGTTGGGTTCACAACAAAAAACCGCAGCCGCGAGTCGAAAGTGCGAGAGTCGGGAATTGAGAATCGAGAATCGAGAATTGGGAATCGAGAATTGAGAATCGAATGCGAATGCGAATTCGTATCATTTAACACTCTAATAAATGCGTGCACACGAGTTTAATTAATTAATAACATTACGAATATAAATATAAAATAAATAAAAAATAAATAAAATATAAATTACGAATAAATAATAAATCAATTGCAATACGAAAATAAAGTTTAAAAATATAAAACCATAAACAATCTATAATATTTTTGTATTTTTGTGTGTTTTTTGGAGTGTACCAAAGCTTAACACCTTTCTGCTGACTGGACTAGACTAGACTTTTAAAGGCTAAAGTTCTTATATAGCCTTAAAGAAAAATATATGCCCCCTTGTTGTGCAATGTGGAAGAAAAACGTTTGTATTCGTATCCTACTTAAGTACACTTGAGCCTTTTAAGCCGTTTAGACCGAATGGCCAAAAGGAATAGACGAACCCTATTTTTTTTAAATTTTTCTGAGATTTGTTTGACTCTTTAAATGCGAACCACAAAATCGTGCAATGTGTGGAAATTGAAAAGTTTATGAATACAGTGAAGACTTGACTTAGAGTTCAAGAAATTATTAATAAAAAAAAGACTACTCATTTGAGCTTTACCTGAGTAATATAAGTAGGAGAAAATAAATTAAAATAAATTCTGGGAAATACTTTTATTTATATATATTGAAATTTGAGTAGAGCTTTTGCATTATCAGCTGTGCTTATGTGTAAAGTGGATTAACTTTTTAATGGACATATTTTAATTGTATTCAATTTTGAGTTCTCACGAGCTTAATATAATTATCTTAATAAAAGGTTTCCTTTATGGTAATAAATGGCTAATTGAGAGCTTAAATATAAGAGCTCATATAGCATAGAGTATCATATTTCGGTACACGCCAACTCTAGCCGCTAGCTATGTTTAATGAACATATTTTAATTGCATTCAATTTTGCATTCTCACGAGCTCAATATAATTTTCTTTAATAAAAGGTTTCCTTTTTTATAAATAATTAATTGAAAAGTTAAATATTAGAGCTCATATAGCATAAAGTTTAATTTTTCGATACACGGCAACTCTAACCGCTAGCTATGATCAGCTAGTTCAAAGTCGAAAGCTTTCGAACAGTTCAAAATTTAAGCTCAAGCAACTCAAGCTTTAAGCTCTGTAAAAGCCACGCTCTTTGGCAGGACACACGTGCTTGTCAAAGGAAAAATCTCTTTGAGCTCACAGCTGAGACGACAAGCTTACGCGCAGCAGCAAAACTATGCATAAAACTCTCAGTCTCTCTGCCACGCTCTTTGTGGACACATTAACTACAGTAGCGACTCTCTTGCACTCTCATTCTCTCTCTCTCTCTATAGCTCTCTCCTGCTTTATAAAACGCTCTCTCAAGCGCAGCGCACTGCTTCCATATAAAATTTGACACTTGTGACATTTTTGACACACAAATCAATTGTTACGTGAATTTTCAACGCGTCGTGCAGCAGCAGCAGCAGCAGCAACAGCAGCAGCAGCGACGGTTGAACGCTAAAAACTTTAAATAATTCTCAACAATTTTTTGTTAAATAAAATTATTACAAAATTCCCAATGCAAAGCCAAAAGCAGCGCTCGGAAATTTTATAAAATTACGAAATATTATTTAACGCTTTGGCTGTTGTACAAATCGAATTCGTTGCCTACTTTCGTGCGCTCCGTGTGTGACATAATTTCGGCGTGTGAATTTTTCGAATCACATTAAAAAAAGTTACTTAGTTAACGCTGCCCAAAATTGTTTATAACAAATGAACTCGGAATGAACACTTGGGCTATGCCTGAGATTAACCAGTTCCTGCTTATTCCTGTGTCACTTTTCTGCTGTTTGCTCAATGCACACTCACACACACACACATACACAAACACTTACTCTATACACACCATACACACACACACACACACACACAGAGCCATGCTCATTTCAACGCTTGGTGTAAATCGATTTCTGTTTCCGGCATTTTTCACGTGGTTGCTGCCCTGCCCCCTTTTTAGCTGTCCGTCCGTTTAGTTGGCCCCCTCAAACCTCACCTCTTCGTCAGCTTGTTCGTGCACTTTTGGCATTTGTTGTTGTTATTATTGTGGCACTGGCTCAGTCTAACGATTTTTCCCCACAACAACAACGCGAAATAAGTGAGACAAAACATTGAAGAAATTCGTAAAATTCGTAAAATTCTCGAATTTGTTGTCGAGTCAAATGGCTGAAAGTAACAGTTAGTGAACACACAGTTTAGTTTATCGAAATCACCGTTTGATATCCGGCCTTTGGCCCACTATTTGTTTCTCGTTTCGTTTGTTTTTTCGGCCAACACTTCTCGGCCTAATTCAGTCCGAGTCAGACAGCGGCTGAGACCACGTGTCGTATGCGTAATTCTTGACCGTTTCCCTTACATTTACAGTTGCAAAAATTGAAGCCTTTTACTTTCTAACAATTATTAAAGACTGTGTAAACGATATCAAAAGAATTAATTAAAAAACAAACAAAAATTTGCTAACAAAAAAAATCAATAAAAATATGTACTTAATATAAAAATATAGAAAAGTGCTTGCCTAAATAAATAATAATCATAAAATAAACATAAAGTGCTTATCAATGGTGTTCAAAATTCTAAAAATATATGTATATATTTAAATGGTGTTAATATATGTTATAAACAAATACAAAATTTGCGAAATTCGATTTATGAAATCAACAATTAATTAAGCATTCATATCGATACCACACTTTTGAGATCGTTCAATTATGAAATGAACAATTATTACACGAATATCGAAAGCAAATCCAAACAAATTCAAAGCAATTTAATTAAGATACAAATTAAGTTACGTTTATCAAATGGTCGCTTCGATTGAATATAACAAAAAAGCGTAGCCGAAATACGAATGCAAATTAGATGCAAAATAAATGGGTAAAATGAGGTCAAGTAAATACGATGTAAGTATTCAAGAATTAATAATCAAATCACATTTATTAGTTAATGTAAATTTTAAGTTCATTAATAAGGCCGCTTTGTGCAGAAATTTAAAAAACATGATTTTATTAATTGATAAGAATGCATTTTGAATTATTTAAGACTTTTTCGTTTATTATCTAGAAAGTTTATGTTTGGAAATTTCAATTCGAACTTTATGCATATTTATTTTATGCCAATATTTTTACATTTTCAATTTTATTCTTTATGCATACATATTCGCAATTTTTTTTAATGAAGTTTAAATTAATCAATAATTCAGAAAAAACCAAAATTAATTATATTTTGTTAAATAAAAAAAAGGAGTATGTTTTATTATAAAAAAAAATTTACATTGACGAAATTATTAAAATTTGAACTTTAGTATTTATTTTCTATTTTTTATTTATTTTAAAAATGAATATAAATAAGAGGGAATTATTCAAATTTGAAATTTAGTATTTATTTTTTTTTATTTTTTATTTATTTTAAAAGTGAATATAAATAAAAGGGATGTTCTTTAAAATACAAACATAAAACTCAGGCGTATAATAATTATTATATAACTAAAAAATGATTTTTATGCAAATATATAATAATATTTGATAAATTATTCCGTGTATAGCTCTCAGAAATAATTTCAATAAAATCAGCATATCTGGAATAACTAAACCATTTTTCATGCAATAATTAAGCTAATTCTTTTAATAGCAGCTTTATGATATAATGATCTGATCTGATATACATTAAAATTGTCCACTACAGTGCGTTTCAGACTTCCTCTTTAGAAGTGTATAAAAATAAATTTTTTAAGGAATTTTTAAGTAATTGAATCCTTTGTTAATTTATCGATTATTGCTTTTATATATGAGAAGACAAAATTTCCGCAAAAATTTAAATATGTATTAAGGGTCGTACATCTGTAATTTATAGAGCTGAATTAGTGTTGTTTTTTTTTATATTTTTAATAATATTTTCAATTAATAAAAGCCTCTCATATTTTACTCACATATTTTAATCCTTCCTTTTATGCTTAAATATACATTTTGGAGATTTTACACATTTCTATATATATTTAATAATTTAACTCAATACTCCTACAATCTGATTCACGTTCTACTTTTAAAGTCCAATCAATTTGTGCCAAGTTGTTTAGCAATCTTTCTCTACATTCAATTGAAGGTTATACAACGTGTCTAGGGGGCACAAGAGGGCCAAAATTTACATAATCACTTAACTCATGGCCCACATTTTATGTGATTATCTGTGGCAAAAAATGCAAAAGCCGTCAAGTGCACATAAATTAAAACAATGATCGAAAAGTGGAGGCCCCAGCGATTGGCCAAGACATGGACCGAGGCGACGTCTCTCCGCCTGGTTGCCCTTAATCTTGAATTACAAATCGAGTGCAATTATCTGGCGGCTGCAATGAGTTCCCTGTGCCCCTCCAGCGCTGCCGGGCTCCAGTTTGCAATTTGTTTTCACACTTTACGATTTGCATAGCCGGGCCAGGCAATCAATGTTTTTTCGATAAGGCCCACCAGACACACCAGCCTGCAACATGCACGAGTCTAGGCCCAGGCTCAGACCCAAGCCCAAGCCCAAGCCTGAAACCAGGCTCAGGTTTAGGCCCAAGCCCAGGGGCGCAGCTTTGCGTGTTGGCAGTCGTTTATCTGCCATTGGAGCAGCTAATTCGAGGCGAGCTCTGGCTCTGGCTCTGGTCCCCGATTGGCGCTACTGTGCGCCTTTAAATTTCACATTTAATTGATTTGTCAACACAAATGTCTGTCGTGGTTTCCTGGCTCTAAGCCGCTTACAACAAGCTGCGGCTCTGCTCCAAAGCTGCTTAAGTTTTGGGCCAGAAGGCGACTTTGGCTAAATATACAAGTTATGCTGCATAAATTGTGGACTTTAGTTGGAAAACGAAAGTGGAGTGGAGTAAAGTGAACTGCGGTAGAGTGGAGAATGGCCAAAGGAAGTGCTGGTGCCACATCAAAGGCAACTGACAACTGCGAGTGCTACAATCATCAATCAAAGCGCCGGGTTGAAGTGGCATGCCACAATATACCAAACCAGGATTTGCTGCCTAACATTTAAAAGAGTCCGCTGTAGCCACCTTCTGCAGCAGTTACAACCGACTCAATCAGAAAGCCGCAAAGTTGCCAGCTCATTGCAATGTCTGCTGCCGTGCCGTGGGCGATCCTATTCAGGCTCAAGTCCAGGCTTAGGTCCGAGTCCCGGCAGAGCTATTCGTCTCCTGTAAAATGCGTGTGGGCGCCTGCTTCTATACGTGTATTGAATCTTGAGCATTTGCATTGTGCTTTGTACTACTGCAACTTGCACATTGGTTAAAGTATAGGAATTTAATTCTAAAATTTATTAATTTATTTTAATGAAGTATAGGAATTTATTTCTTAAATTTTTTTATTTCTTTTAATAAAGGCGGCCTTATTTTGTATTGTCTATCTTGCGGTATCTTACGATAGATACACATATAGTTTTAATTTATTAAATTAAATATAGAGGCACACAATTCCGTATTGTTTCCTCAATAAAAATTTAATTCTAATTATCTATATATCTAATAATGGTGCATAAAATGTAAGAGTATTCATCAATTCAGTTTTTGAATTGAATTTTTGCCATTTGTTCGTAATTTCTAGGAAAAGGTTTCTAGAAAAGAACATTTTGGGAAAACTTTTCGGAAAAGTCGCTAGCGCCTCAACAGATGTTCTCACTGTTAACGTGTGCAGCTCTGTTAACGTATACAGAACTGTAAACTCATACAGCAATGTTACAAAAATCAGAGTAGACAGTATTTTTCACATTAAATACGAAAATCATAGTATGCAGTATTTTTTAAATAATTATAAATTAAATTATATTATTTGAACGTAGAGAAAAAAAATGTTTTATGGAATTAATTAGTTTTTTTCTTCTTTATATTTGGGAGAGGGCGTAGCAACGCGCGTCGGCTACATTAGTACATAAATATTTTACAATAATTATAATATAATAATTAATTAATATAATAATAAAAGCTATTCACAAATAAACTCATTTACTCTTCAAATAACAACCTCTTTCAAATCCAAGTAATTTCATTTATATTTTAAAATATCTCACTCCAAATCCAAATTATATTTACATTCCTTTCAAAAAAACCTTGCCACACTGTGCCAGCTCACTTTGACACTTTATGCGAAACGACAGTTTGGCTTCTTGGATATTGTTTTTTTTTTAGGTAGCTAGGGGCCCACCTGGAATTGGAATTATGTTGTCTCCGTCTCCATCTTGTCTCCGTAGCTTTGTCTTTGCGAGCACGCGTTCCCGCACGTGGGCCGTGGTCGAGGAGGTCGTGTGGGTCTGGCTTTATTAATTGTGTGCGAATGTTTGCACAATTTGTCAATATTATCGCACAAACATGAACATTTGTATGGCCAGATTCAAATGCAAAAAACCCAAACCAGCAGCTAAAACCCAACCAGTCAGAGACATTTACGTTCCCAAACTGTTTGCCTAAGTGATTTGTGATTTATGAATTCACTCGAATTTGCATGCACATTTAATACGATGTGGCGCACGGCAATAGGAATAGGATTGGGATTGGGTTTGGGTATGGGAATTTTAATATAGGAACTGAATTCACCTCCCAGCCTTTGTCTGGCTTGGGGCTTGTCTATTTGCTAATTTTCTGGCATCACACGTCTCCTATGCGTTATGACTTTATAATGCCTTGTTAATTGGGTCACAACCAATACAAATGAAGGTGACAACAGTGGTGGGGCATAATTCAAATGTTTGATAAACGCATTGTGGCATTGCCTCCTGACACGGCTCATACATATTAATGCCGCTGGGCTGTGTCTGCCACAGTTTGCCAGTCAAATGGGTGTTGCACTGTGCCGTTGCCAACTGTCTTAATTGGGTTTTGAATTACCAAACAGCAGCTGGTATTGTCTGTCAGTCTTCAAGGGAAAATGTCAAAGGAGAAGTGTCAAAGTGGCGTATTTAATTTGAATTTTCATAAAAATTTAATTTGTCAGTTTAAACTGTTAAGGAATATGACAAATTCAAATCAAAACAAAGTTTGAAAAGCAAGGAAGTCCTTAGAGAGGGTTTAAAGGTAACTTTTATTTGATTTAGCTGCGTATTCTACAATAATTAGCTCTTAAATTATAATATAATATAATTATAATTAAAAAATCGTAAAAAATACCGCACAAAATATCATCATTTTCTAAATTCAAAATTAAATAGCTGCAAAACTAGTAATTTAAACTTAATAAAGTATATGTATGATTAATAGGCCCTTTCATTAGCTTTCAGAAAACGTAAAGCATTTAAAAACCGGCTGTAATATTCTCGAGTAATGCTTAAATCTGTAGGCTTGCCTCTGAAAAAAAGCTAAAAAAAAAATACCAGATTTCAAAAATTTTTTAAAAATAAGTTTAAAAATAATAGAAAAATTTTTAAAGTGGTTTTTCGTCATCTGGGGCACCATATGTATCAGAAAAAGTAGGTCTGATCAAATATACAAAAAAAAAGCTAAATTTTGTTACCTAGTGTTATTGGTGTTATCATTGTAAGCATCATTTTAAATAGAAAACTTATTTAATTAATAATCATGACAGGCATTTTTTGAACTCAGCTTATGAGACTCTCCTGACATAATATGCAGTAGGATTAAATCGAAAAATTATTTTTCTTGGCGCCCGAGCAAGGACTGCATGTTAGAGTGTCTTGTCCAATATTAAAGTGAAATTATCAACTAAATAAAAAGGAAAAATAATTCATAAAACTAAGTTAAAAAACCGTAATACAATTTTTAATGGCGCCCGAGCAGGGACATTTGATGTATATTAAAGTGCTTAGTCCAAAGTTAAAACCACCGCAAAACATAAACCAATAAACGACTTCATTAACAAACCACACAAAACAACACTTGGCCCGGTACCGCCAGCGATGATCGACCAACTTTATATACGTATATATAGAAAGCGAAAACCCGACAATTTTCACAACTTTGTTGGCTGCTAAGCCGCGAAAGTAAATAATCCAATTATCGCACACATTCGCGCCCATAGCATAAATAAAATCATTTGATAAGACAAGAGAGACCGTTCGGTAGACCATCGGCCAGTAGTCCAATCGTCCAGTTATACAGTTGCCCAGTTGCTCAGCTGCTCAACAAATTGCATAAACATGTTCCAGCAGAGGAAAGGAAAGACCTGGACGCGGTGCAGGGAGATCCACTGAGGAAGTAAGTCAGCTTGGATCGCCGATTGGCAGGCATTTGAAATATGCTGCATTAATATGACGATAAAGTTTTTAGCAGCTCCAGCCAACAACTCAATTAGATGACAGGCCGCATGAAGTTGAAATTAAATGCTATGAAATATTTAGTTATAAAAAAAAAGCCAGCTCTGCAAGTTTGTCTTTTGCCTCCCGATGCCCACCATCATTTTATTTACATTCCCCAATCCCATCCACACACATTGTGTCAATGTCAGCAACTGCCGCTGCGACTGCGTGCGTGTCAGCAATTTGACAGACATTCATCAACAAATGGCGAATGCTTCTGCGCCTGCGCCTGCGCCTGGGCCTGGGCCTGGGTCTGGCCCTGGGTCTGAGCTTAGGTCTGTGTGCCGCCTGTCACTGCTCGCCTGTCGCATACTCAATCATTGCGAAGTTCCAGTCACCAGTCCCCAAACTCAAGCCCAGTCCCCAGTCCAAGACTCTGTCGGAGTTGCAGTTGTCATTCATTGTTGTGGCCGCCACTGACTGTGCCTCGTGCGCATAATTGATTTTTTTCTTGCAACGCCCGCCCGGCATTGTCTGGTTCTGTTTTTATACCCTATTTTAATAAATAGTTTTAAGATGGATATCATAGTTTGAGACATAGAAATTGTTTATAGGCAAATTCGTTTTGAGGCACGTTATATTCGAACGCATTTTCGGGTTGAAATTCTAGTTTTTTGGGTCTTCTAATTGAAATACCTTCAAATTATATACAGTGTGGGGTCGTGAGATCTTTTAAATTCGTAATATATATAATTTTTGAGTAGATATGCAGTACAATTAAAAATCGTCGTGTCGCACGTTACAAAAAACAGAAAATAGTTTTCGGAGGGGAAGGGTGTTGTCCTCATTTTCAGCGAATTTTACATAATAAACCATAAAAAAGCTAAGACATTCACGAAAGGTAAATATAAGAGGATTTTGAAACAAATGTTAAACAGGCGAAATTTGTTTTTGTTTTCATACAATAGCTCTAAGCCTATGTGTCGCACGTTACATTTTACATAATACTGTGTGTACACAGCTGGTCATAAAAATTGGTAAATAATATTCCAGTTATTTTACTATCCCGTCAAAAATATAAGCATCTCTCTATTTTCATTAAAATGGAACTATTATATCTTTTAATTCCCATAAAAATAATCGGCCAAAAAATATGCTAAAATCCTTTTTAATTTTTTAAAATATCAAAACTAAAGTCAACAGTTTGATGTAGAATATATATAATTAAAAATCTGCATTCATCAGTTGTAGTTGACCACAGTTTTTTACAAATAATAAAATTCTCTATTGCTGTATGTGGTATCTCTCAGTCGAGCACTTTTGACTACTAAATTCTTGCCTCTTTGTGGGGCTGCCTGCTTTGCCAGCTCCTTTTGTTGTCATATTAATGTCAAAAGATTGCACTTGATCATGAATTGTGGAATTGTGGAATTGTGAAAATGTGCAACTGTGAAAATGTGCAACTGTGCAACTGTGGCATTGCGAATTGCGTGTTTGCCACTTTACACTTTGCACCACACACTCAAGCCAGTGGGCCGACACTCAAGAGCCACCGCTTGGCCACTGTGGGAAAGTTGCAGTTGTTGCCACATTCAGTGCTGCTGGGTGAAAGGATGAAGATGAGCTTGTATGCGTGGGTGTGCCTCTGCCTCTGACTCAGACTCAAACAGTTCCACTTGTTTTGACAAGTATGGGAAAATATTTTTGTCTACGCCTTTGGCTTGACTGCAAATTCAAATGCAAAGCCAACAGCAACGGGCAAACCAAAAGTGATTCTGGTTAAATATTTGTATATCGGCACTACCTGTTGATTTACTCGTAATCAGTGGAAACTACTATAGTCTGCCTGATATCTAAAAATAAAAAGTGCGGCAGGTCCAAAGAACAACTTTATCAGGCAAGTGCACATACTATTAGTATTACTGACCTAAGCTACTTCAATATTTAATGGGCATCAGAATTGTTTCACAAATTTCTAATTGAAAATAAAAGAAAAAAAAAACAAATTCATTGCCTAAATTAAAAAAATAAAGAATGTTACCGTAATATTAATAAAAACCATTTAAAACTATTACAAATGTATTTATAATACTAAAATAAATAAATTTCAATTAAGGCATAAATAAAAAAATAAAATAAAAAGCAAATATTACTAAAAACATTTTAAAAAAAAATAAACAGACATAAAATTTGAATTAATTTAAAAATAAATAAATAAGCCATAAAACTATAAATAGTTAAAAAAAAAAATATTAAATAAATAAATAACTGAGTAATAAATATCTATTCTAAAAAATAATTAAATAAATAAATAACTGAATAATAAATATCTATGATAAAAAATATTTCGATAAAAAATAAATAGACTTAAAATTATAATTAATTTAAAAATAAATAAATACAAAATATATAAAAAATGGTCTTGTAAATTAAAAAACATATATTACTAAAAACATTTTGACAAAAATAAATAGCCATAAAACTATAAATAATTAAAAAAAAAATATATTAAATAAATAAATAACTGAATAATAAATATTCATGATAAAAAACATTTAAAAAAAAAATAAATAGACATAAGATAATAATTAATTTAAAAATAAATAAATACAAAATATAAAAAAAATTATCTAGTAATTTAAAAAAACAAATAATACTAAGAACATTTTGACACAAAATAAATGGCCATAAAACTATAATTAATTCTAACAAAAAAAAATTAAATAAGTAAATAACTAAATAATATGTATCTATGATAAAGTAAAATAAAAATTGAATTAATATTAACAAATTTATTTAATTTCAAAAAAACAAGATTTTTTTGGCTATTGTCCTAATATAATATATGTTTGTTACTTGTGGAACTTAAAATTAAAATAATTAAATAAGAGAATAAATATGCTATTAAAGTTAATGTAAACTGCAAACTGATTAAATGATGGACATATTTATGTTTATTATTTTTTGGTCTTAGTGTTATTTTTCTTATATTTAAATATTAAACTGCAGCTTTAATTTTTGTTTATATTCCGATATCATCTCATTTTCAATTGTAACTCAAACTCTAAAAAATGAATTTTCAATTTAATATCCTCAAAATAGTTACAAGTCACCAAGATAAGCAGCATTCTATGATTTTCCTATTATAAACCCTAAGTCAATCTGATGACTATCATCAACACAAGCCCTGTAAACAATCCGATAAACTATTATTTAATAAAGTGCTAAGAACAGACATTGACAACTCAATGCAATCCGATGACAATGTCTGATAATTTGATTGGGGCAGAGGCGGAATAAGGGGGGCAACTATAACTGTAAGTGGGGGGCGGGACTGACTGGGACAGCTTAGCCACTTTTACAGTTAGATGCGAGTTAGTTGCACAATTCACTGTCAGGGTAACAATTTGCGGGCGGAGTGGGGGTTTACCCCACCCAATGTCATTTCCTCCATTTGTGGCCGAGTTCATGACTTGGCTCTGAATACTTTGCAAACTTGTTGGCATCGCACTATGATTGCATATAAATATCGAATAATTACTGGCGTCTAAATGTTTGCTGTAATTACATGCAACATGTGCGAACTGAGGCGCCCCTTCAGCATTCAGCACAATTAAATGAAGCAATTAAATGGCAATTTATTGGACAGCTTGTTGCAACCCAAAGGGGGTAAGAGGGAGTAAGTATGAGGAACTTGTGGACAAGTAAATTAAATGGAGTACTTCAAAGACAAAACATAATAATATAATTAAAGCAGGGCATTTTTTACAAAGATTTTAGACTTGGATTTATTTAGAAGAGAATGTAGAAGATGTAAGACAGGTATTTAATTTAGAATAGCAGTTTCTACTAAATATACATATATGTACTTGTTAATTTTAATATTAAATATTACATAACAAAGAATAGAATTACTACATAATCTTTTCAATGTCATACTTAAATATAATTTTATTTAATTTCAGTTAATATTAATGTTAACTTTCTCATAGCATAAAAAATTGAATTTCTCATTTTTGCAATGTCATACTCACATATAATTTTATGTTATTAAATTTCAATTAATTTTAATGTTAACTTTCACAGAACATAAAAATTGAATTTATCATCTACTCACATCATTAAATTTAATTTAATTTCAAATACTTATAATGTTAACTTTCATATAACATAAAGTATTAAATTACTCAACTTTTTAATGTCCTACTTAAATATAGTTTTAATTTATTTAATTTCAATTGTTTTTCTTTACTTTGATGTCTCATAAAATTAACAGTAACATTGCAGAGCGAAAAAATAATCAGTGTGCCCTTATTAATGAAAATTGACAAAATCTGATATTTTTGGTATTTTTTTTTAAAGATTTGTTTCGCAACTATTAGCGGTCACACTGTTTTTTGATTGAAAAGTCTGCTATTGTAGTAAAAATTTAATATATTAACAAATGTTTTGACTTTCATAAATAAATAAATAAATTTTTTTTTGTTAAATTTTAATTCAAACTTAATCAATTGATCGATAAATAATTAATTATCTTAGGCTGAGAAATTCCATTTAATACTGAAATTTAGTTAAGAACCGGTTTATATTTTTATTATTAAAAGCCCCACAATCATTTTAAGGGATATTGTACTGTGTATCATCAATTAATATGCATTCCCATTCAAAAACTTGTCAATATGTCAGCAGTCTTGAGCAATCTACTAAACTAAAATAATGTTATAATAAAAGAACTAACTTAAGCTACACAATTATAATTACAATTACAATTACCATTACAATTATAAAAGCTGTTCTTGCCTCATAAAAATAGCAAAATCACATTTGCATTACATGATTTTCAGTTTTCATTCAGATTCCCGTTTCCATTGTCAAGAACTACAATATATAGTCACAGTCAATGCAAATTAGAATGGTACATCATATTAAATACGAACTGCGCATTTTCAATTCGATGCGCGTTCTCCGAGTTACATACTCGTAATGCCCTCTAGTAGACGACTTGAAACTGAACCCTGGGTGTGCTTTGGCCCTCGGGCATATCATCATCGAAGGGCCATTGAACAGAATTAACTTATATGTATATATTTTTAGATCTCCAGAGAAACTTGTAATACCCGTGGTATATGGTATAATACGCAGAAAGCTAATGATAAACTAATAAATATATTTTTAATACATTTTATAGGTTATTTAAACTGTTAAGTTGTTGAGAAATGTTTAAGAATTTGGCTTGAGTGTGACTAATTTTAAATCCAACATGTAAAATACTTAAATAATTTACAATAACACTGAAAAAATATTTATTAAAAATGTGGCAATGTACAGAGAAAGATCGAAGAACATGTTCATAATATCGAACCTATAAAATATAATAATATAATATCTATGCATTTTATAAACAATATTATATAATCTAAGAAATTTAAGGCAAATATTGTGATTAGTTGTACAAAGTTCAATTGAATTGCTGCAAAATAAATTAAGTTCATTTAATTTAATACAATAATTTACTTTTAATTACACTAGGTAACAATATTTAGCTTTTTTTTTGTATATTTGACCAAACCTACTTTTTCTGATACATATGGCGCCCCAGATGACGAAAAACCACTTTAAAAATATTTCTATGGTGAGACTTTTTTTTTTAAATATTTTTGAAATCTGGTATTTATTTTTTAGCTTTTTTCAGATTTTAGCATTACTCGAGAATCTTACTATTTAATAATTATTTATACTATATTTAAAATTAACTCCCTAAAATATTGCATTTAATATAAGCCGATTCCTGACCAGAATGAATATTTGACTCAAACTATTTTCTAATAATTGGCTTTATATATTTTAAATCCGCTTAATATACTTTAAAATTTAAAAACTCTTTAAATATTTTATATAAAAAAGATTATTAGAAAAATGTAATTTAAACCAGAACCACTTTAATATAATTAATTTAAAATACCTACAAAAAAAGGCAGCTTATTTATAGTTACTAAGCCATTTGATTTAATACTGCTTAAATTTTTTTCATTTTATTTAATATAAATCGCTGATTTATCTGCAATTTAATATTCAACTTGTGCATTGATTTTTCATTTTTCTCTTGGTTTTTCTTGTTTGTTATACACTTGAATGGTTATACTGCTATTTATTTTCATATTTTTTGTCGCATTGCGACTGTCTCATAAATTGCAAATCGAAGCAGAAAGAAGCGCAAATGTATTTCCGGTTTTCTCAAGCTTGATGAATTTCCGAGTGGATGAAGCATTTTTTTTTTGTCGGAAATTGAATATTGATATTTATCTGCAATATAGTATAGGTGGACAGACTTCTCTCAACTCTAGTTACATTTGTAGAGCAAATTATGAACTAATGGCCAGCAAAACTAAACCAGGTCTTGACTAAAATGTTTCTTGATTATTCTTTTTCTTTTGAAATTAATTAAAAGCTTTCAAGTCTTTGACATGCACCGCTTGGGTGTTGTCCTGTTTTGCCCAGACTTGGACCAATTTATTGGCTTTGCCTGTCACTGGCAATTTAGAAATTCCTAGCTATAACTATCAACGCTTTATAATTTTTATCACATACATTTTTTATCGCAAATATCACAACTTCATCAGCAATCACAGCGGCAGCAGCAGCAACAACAACAGCAACAACAACAACCAAGTAGACAATTAGCCATAAAATTAGCTGCAAGTTGGCTAAAGGAATGTGGCGGCCAAGGCAAATTGAAAACAATTTAAGTTATTTGCATATAAATGCAACTTAAGACGCAGCCAACAGCTGCACACACAGCAGCAACATCCCAGCAGCAACATCTCAACAGCAACTGCTGCATATTGGCCATGTTAACGTGTTGCTGTTGCTGTTGAGCCAGCATTGGGGCTCCCGGTGAGCCCACTTTGTTTTGTATCAGAAATACATTTATAAAACAAGTAAAAAATGTTTAAAAAGAATGTAGCCGACTAGGGAATATCCTGTATTTTTATGATGTAAAGCAAACGCTATAAAATTGGTAATTTTTTAAGAATATTTAGCTTATTGCATGATTTAGCCAGAAATAATTTTTTTTTTTATTTTCAATTTGTAAACCTTTTATAAATTCATATTTAAGTACGTAAAATATTTTTTAAAAATTTAATTATTATCCCCACAAATCACAAGCTCACAAACAGTCCAGTAACTGAGCTAATATTTATTTTAAATACTTCTTGAATTTGTGACTTTACAGGGTTTCTCGTAGTCAGGCAAAATCAAAAACATATTCAACTGTATTTATAAGAAAGTTATGCTCCTGAAGCCAGCTGAGATAATGTTGAACGTCAGTAATGTTTTATACACTTAAGAATATCAATATTGTTAACATATCAACAATTTTATTTTATTTATGATCCCACCTAAAGAGATAATAATAACAAATTACATATTTATTTTAGCTATAAAACCGCGCACGTGGCGCCTAGCAAAAAACACTTGGATATCAAAAAATAAAGGAAGGAATTGTTATAGCTGTAAAAATATTTTAGCCAAGGTTCAAACTACATTTCACGCCTAATTTCATTTGACAACAAACGAGAAAAATACGTTGGAAATTTTTTACACATTTCACAAATATTTTTTTTTATTTATTTATTTATTTTTTTTTTTTGCGGCGATTTTGCGGGCGCTGTTGTTAATTTCCGACATAATTGCCAAAGCGACAAGGGGCATGAATGGTTGCGGCGGTGGCCGGGGCGGGGCAGACTCGACTGGTTATGACAGCTGCAAAGTCGTCGGCGTCTGTGGAACATTTGAATAATTTGCAATTAAACTGCAAGCTCTAGCTCTGAATTCAGCTGGGGCAATCAAGAGCCAAAAACTGTCTGGGCATTTCTTTGAGCGGTACGCTGTGGCGTATGCGTAATATTGCATTTGATTATTTGATCGAGTTTTGAAACGAGTTTGCAGCATGAGAATGAAACAAAATGTCCACGTCCATCAGTTGTCCTCTCTTCATGTGTTGTTGGCTGATGATGTTACTGATGAAGACAGCAGCCGGGCCAGAGACCGGTCAAAACCAACACCCAACTGTGTTTCCAATTAAACGCCGCTTTGGCAAACAACAACAAAACAACAAACAACAATAATATCAACAGGCACATTTGTATCTGTTAGATACAACAACTTTCAGTTTGCTTTACGGTTAGATTGTCAGTTGCAGTTGCCTCTGCCAAAAGAAATTGAACTTGAATGTTTATGTGGCAGACGCTTTAAATTAGTATGGGGGGTCTTGCCCCACTCGAGTGGCAGACAAAACTCGAACTGGCCGCACCACAATGCGAATTCAACTGTCAACATGTTGTCAATCAATTTAAGCTGTTGATTTGCTGATTAAAAGCAATTGATTGATTGCTTGATTTGCATTTGATCTATTGCTAAGTTGATTATGGATAACAACATTGCCACACTGTGTTACAAATGCCAAAAAATTTGATGAAAATTTGTGTTAAATATTTGCACTAAATTCAAAACAAGTGTTAAATTAAATTTATGTTTAGATAGTTGCTGTAAAAAAGAGATAGTTGTCAAGTTAAAATAGAGTAATGTCTTAGGGGTTATAGAATTTATAAATTTTGGCTTTTTATTCCAAAATATTAGCGGATTTTATGATACAAAAAACACAAGCATTTTAGTGAAAATACAGCTATCTTTTTGGGTTTCAAATTTTATGTCCGCTTTGTTCTAATGCCAATTCCAAGGTAATGAAACATCGACCTCTAACATATTGTATGATATTCGTATAAATATATATATATAACATATAAAACCTAACGCTCATTTCATTTACCTGAACTTTTGGCCTGTTGGCCAAGTGGGTCAATGGTTTTTTCCCTGCCATGTTTAGGGCTAACAAGTTTTTACTAGCTAAAGCTCCTTGCACTTGCGTGAGATATGTACGGTATTTATTTTGGCTTTTCAAGGCTCTGGAGCTTGTGTTTCAATCTAGGTCCTGATTCATGTGAATTGATTTGAAAGCAAAAGTAAATGAACCAAGGAAATGGCTTAAGAACATGTTTTATAAAATTTGTTTTAACACAGTTGATTTTTCAAGGTTTTTTACTTAAATTCTGAAATTAAGTTTTGTTGCAAAAGTATTTTCTAAGGGTAAACTTGATTCAAAATAAATAAATAAATATATATGTATATTTTTATTTTTCAAATGTGTCCGTTCTGATTTATGTTTAATTAATGTTTGTTATTTATTAAAAATTATCCTGCTACTTTTCGGTAAACTTTGTACCTTTATTCGGAAGTCTGAAAAATTAAAACAAAAGTAATTTTTTGTCTGCATAATAATATCAATTTTATAATATTTAATTACATTTTTTTACAAGTTTTAAAGGTTGACTTCAAAGTCGACTCAATTGTATAATATAATATATTTTCTCACATGTTAAAAGTCCTATTTATGAGTTATATAATATGACCTTTCCAGTACTTTTCGTGATACTTTCTTCTACTTTCTCTTTGGCTGTTAAGTTGCATAATAATCCCAAGGCCTTTCCGAGACCCATTTGCAGAATGTGGCTGACTAGTTTGGGGCAACTACCACAACTTTTGCAAATTCTTAGCCGTTATTCACTTGGCTTTGTTTCCGCTGACAGGAGCAGCTGCCGCACGGCAATAAGTTTTGACTCCTTGTACGCTGCTTTTCGTCGGTCAGTGTTAAATTTATGCTTTTGGTTGCTGGGACAGTCTTTAACTAATTGCATAATAAATTTCAGTTAATTTATTGTTATGAATTTATCTGGCTAAATGCTAGCTCCACTTTTTTTTTTTAAAACCAAAAAGTCTGTCAAAACATTTGACTTATAGCTTGGGGCGTGAAAACCTGAATGCTTACGTGTTTGTGCTCTAATGCATTGACATAAATGTATTATTGGCTGTGGGAGTTAAATTCTGGATAAAAATTATGAGCTTTACTTACCCAGTAATTCAGCAAAGTGTTATGGGGAAGTACCTTCAAAAGTTTTTGTGTCTTACCTACAAAACAAATTGTGAGTAAGGTGCATTAATAAATTAGTTATTATTATGGAACTGTTTTTTTTACTGATTTTGTATTTGATTTTGTAAATATATTGAGGGGAACTACATTAAGTAATTGTACAAGTCGTATAATTAAACTAATTATATACATTTGCATTTAAATTAATGAATTTTCATTTATTTTCAGGTTACCACAGTTTACGGTCTATGCCAAGATTATTTACCTCCTGATGGTGAGTATTTTTTAAGGTTATCTAGAACTTTTAAATAGCTAAAAAAAAATCAAAATATATACTAAAAAAATAGCAGAAAAATATACAATATTTTTTATAAATATTTAGAAAATAGAGGCACCTTTAAACTCATCTGACTGATCAGAAAATTATCACGAATATTTCTTTCCGGTTTTCGGACTGTCTAAAAGCTGTACCGTAATAGGGTATATTTAATTACAACACTCTTACTTGTTTTGTTTATTGATATAATCAAAATATTTGTAAAGAATACAATGTAACATTTAAATTCCAACGTGTCTAAACATTATATCATACAAGTTATGTCATTTGTAAACAAGTTTGTAGGAAACACAAGCAAAACCCAACCCTCATTGATAACCCAGTAAAATATGCCAAATATGTTGTATCTGATCTGATTGGTAGTATTGCCCTAGATATGATATATATATATATACAATTGTTTACAGATAAATTGACACTTGCACTGGCCCTGGGGCAAATATTTGCCAAATTTATCAAATGAAAATAAGAGAAATATGTGCTAGTATACAACGGAAATTTCGAGTAAATAATTATAAAATGCCAACAACTGTTCGCTAATTAAATTATACTGTTTTGCCAAAGCTCTTTACATGTTCATTTTGTATTCGCATTTATTTGCCTTGCCGCATTTTTTTCATTTTAATTTATTTTACAATCAATTTTAAGTGTGCCCCCGGGCGTGTACACACTGTTCAGATGTATATATATATATATATGGCTGGGTCTCTGGATGTCTCCGTTGTTAATGTGCCGAAATAAATAACTGAAATGTCTGAAATTCCGCGGGTATGAAACAACTTTGGCGACGTCTTTACAAGTTCCGTTTGACGTAATTTTTCACTTTATTTTTTTTATTTTTTTATTTTTTTATTTTTATGAATTTACAATATTTACGAGTAATGACTGCAAGAAGCCTGCCTGACTGCCTGCCTACCTCTTAACTCTTAACTCGTATTTATATTTGTTCTAAATGAACCTTTTGCAAATTATTATTTTGGCATGTGCTTGCCAAAGGCTGCGCCTTTGAGTCGGGACTGAATTATTCAACTGCTTCAAGTGTTTTGTGTATATTTGAAGTATTTTCAGTGCCCCAAGGCGAATTGTTGTATCTGAATGTGTGAGAAATGTTTGTGCCTCTGTTACTGGAACCTCTTCAGTTCAAATTGGTCAATTATGCACATTTATATAAGTATATATATATACATATACACATGCCTTTCACCGTTTTTTTTTATTGCCATAGAATGTGGCTACAAATTGAGTTTGCCAATAATAGAAATATTCGCAAATAACTTATACGACCAGATCGTGGCTGGGAAGATGATTTGGCAAAAAAAACTGTAGATCAGCCGTGCTCCCGTTTACGGAATCGCAAAATTTTTGCGATTATAATTAAAATACTTAAAAAAAAGATACTTAATTTATATATAAATTTTTTAATGGTGGAAAAAAATAAATATAGGTATCAATTAATTTGGATGAATTTTATTTTACGTTATACGTTATTACCTGAAGAAGGTCTCTAGAAAAGAAAACTTTGACAAAAACAATCCGGAAAAGCGCTATTGCCTTAACAGATGTACTCACTGTTAACGTATACTGAACTGTTAAAGTGTACAGCACTGTTACAACAAACACAGTAGGCAGTATATTTTAAATTAAATACGAAAATTACAGCAGACAGTATTTTTTAAATAAATACAAATTGGTTTATATTTAAACTAGTTTTTTGTTTCTATTTTTTTTGGGAGCTGGGCGTAGCAACGCACGCCGTGTACACTCGTTGATTATATTTGAAGAAATAAATGTAACTAATTCGCACTTCAAAGTATTGAAAATAATATCGCAGATCAAATGATTTATATTTTTGTTGACATAATGAATATTTAATACAATTGTTAATAAAGACATAATAAAATAAATGGATTATTGATCAATTATTCTTAAGCCAAGATTAATTTAATGCATATATGAGAACAAATTAATTAACTTGCGTACACAAGCATCGTTAACTTTATGGTCATGTACGTTTAAAAATAAAATAAATAAATTAATTTAAATTATGGTATAAACAAGTTTTCATTTTTTATAGCCCATGCCGTCGGCTATCTAGAATTTATTTGTATATAAAGACCTTTATGACTTACTCAATGCAAATTTTTTTAGAGCTCAGATACAAAACGCGCACAGCTACTAAATTTATAAAATCAGTTGCTTTACAGCACAAATAAATGCATTAATAAATTACAAATTTATTTAGGCAAACTGGTAAGACACACAACTTGAGATTTGAGACTAAAAAATGTCTTTTTGTAAATCAGAAAGATCTTTTTTTTTTTTTTATTAATGAAATCAATTGAATGTGACCCATGTAGAATATGAACTGAACTGACAGCGATGACCTAGACTCTTATATCATCTAATTCCAAAAGGTTTGCTCCACTTTTAATATTGCTAATGCAAGGGTTTATTATTAATGCCAAGGGGTTAATATTGTGTGCTTTATTGTGTACACACAAAAGGCGACAATAATTGTGCAAATAAATGGGCAATCAAGGGCCAAATTAGCGGCACTTTTTATAGAGCTTAACAGTGCTTTGATAGTGTCAATAATTGGCGCCAGGCAACTCTGATGCCAATAGCACTTAACTCAATAATAATATGGAAAAATCAAAAACAATTACAAGTATGACTAAGCCCTGTCAGAATCTAAAAGGCACTACTTAAATAACCAAATAGATTGCTAAATTATAGAAGAATATTCTAGGAATTCTTTATATATAATTAAAGTTAAGTATCTTAAATTGGCATCTGCGTTTTTAGAAATGATTCATAGAGTAATAGACAAGCTCTTAACTTTAATCGTTGCTCCATTTCTATTATGTTGAAACTCTTATCTAACTGACCATAAATTAATTATGATATTTCTTTGATTTCACAACAACAAACTTACACACATTCACAATGCTGTCACTTTATTTAGAATTTCATCATTCAGTGGATATTTGAATTTCAACAAAAATTACATTATTAAATGTGAATTTATTTGACTTTATTATTTGACAATAAACAAAGTTAGAAAATAAAGAGCTTTAAATTTGATTTTAATTTTTAAGAAAATAGTAATTAGCTTTGTAATATAAAAATGAAATTGGAACGTATTTAAGTAAGAATATTAATCATATTTTTAAAGCACAAAGCTAATTTCTATTTTCTTAAAAATAAATTAATTTAATGCTCATAATATTCTTAAAATATATTTAAATAATTTATTAAAGTGCAAATCATTATTTAACTGATAAAAGAGTATATTTATTTTAGCTACACACTATAAACTATATACTATATCTATGTATATATAATGATATACCTTTTGGGCGAAATTCTTTTTTATGTTAAATTCCTTTGCGGTATTTTCAAAAGGTTCAACTTATCGCACATTCTCAAATAGACTGCACTTTCTCACGGCGAAACTGAAGTTTTTATAGCACATTGATTGTAATTCTATGATAAAAAGTGATTTACATAGCTAAATTGCATGGTGGGAAAGTTGTTGAAAATTATGCAAATTGAGCACAGTCAGTCCAACAACGCCTTATAAGCCATTCCAGACCGAAGGCCAACAGTGCCAGGGTGTAACCCAAAATTGCAATCTGTGCACCCCAGATCAGATCTCCCGATTGCATAGCATTGGGCACCCACACTTTGCCTGGAGAACTCCTTCGAAATTGCAGTGGAATGACTGCAATTCCAATTGTAGGGTATTTTGGGCTCTTCCGACAAGTTTGCGCTTTTGCTTGGCTAGTTGTCCAGTTATCAGATATCTGAAAAATAGATTTGCTATAGACAGTTTGTTCCATTGCAGCAGTTCCCAGACAGGTTGCTATAGCGAGCACAGCAATTGATTTAATCATGGCAAATGGAATACAGAACTTTCACTGATTTTAGCTTGAAGTGAGCTGTCTCTTTTATAGCTTGACACCTGAATTAATTATTTAGTTTAATTAATACAACTTACATTAATTATACATTAATTAGTGGCCCGCTCAAGGGTCAATCAAGGAAATAATCAACTTTTTTATAGGATAACAATATTGTGGCAATAAATTTGATAGGCGCGCAAGATATATTTAAATAAAATATTTTAGTAAATTTTGCATGCATAAAAGTATTTTAAATAGTGATTAAAAAAGTTGATAATTTTTTATAATTAAATAAATTACCAGACTTTACAGACATCAAAAAACATGTCAATGTAATTTTCTTGACTTCTAGAGTATTCACAGTGCGTTATTTCGTCATTTTATTTAACTTTATTAACTTTTACAGTTTGTTATTAGGTGTTGTACTTATGAGTATGGTATACCCGAAATGTACCCACAACAAATGCTTATCAACAAATTATTTCAAAACGTTAATTGAATTGTCAATAGATGGAGAACCGTTTTTGGTGTCTGGGCATGTTGCCTTTGGCAACAAACCAAATGATAGCAACAACTACAAAAACAAAAAACAACAACAAAAATTAGATATAGGAATACCCACAAATGTATATATATTTATATATTTATGTATGTATGTCTGTAGTATACTTCTTGGTATTGCCTCTATAAATTCCAAGAGCTGTATGTAAGTATGTCGTGTATTTTTTCTCTTATTGCATTTGCCAGATAAGAATTTTTTGAGTTCTTTGCCAGTTAGAGAAAACACAATACTTTTTGGCTTAGAGTTAATTTTAATTATTTCATTTAGTTAACAAAATATTGGCTCAGTTTTGATTTGATCACAAAGCAAAGAAATCAGGGAAATATTTCCTTTTTAAGCAGTTTATTTATTTATATATTTAACTGTGGAATCAGAGCTACCCTATCGATTAAATATATCGCAAATGCATCGCTAAAAATAAATAAATAAATAAAATTACCATACATACCAAAAATTAGCATTAAAGTCGAATAAATACACTTAATAAAATATATAAAAAAAAAAAATAAAATAATTTTTAAAAATGTATAAAAGCAAAATTAAATAATAAAAAATATAAGCAAAAAAAATAAATTAATAATTACAAGAAATAGGCTATAAAAATACCAATTTTTGTAAATTAAATATTCAGTGTAACAATACACTATATCTGCTTTAGTTGCTGCACTTGGATAGGAAACTAATTATATAAATAATAATATAAAAAAAAAAAATATATTTCATTTATTCTGTGTAACTATTACATTAAAAATACACTATATAAGTTTTACCTGCTACACTAGCATAGGAAACTAATTAATTAAATAATAAAATAAAAAATATATATACATATACATGTATAATAGTTGTATATTTGCAATTTAGCCGGTGTTATTTATGGCAGCCTGTTTATAAACCCATCGGAGTGCTAATTCAACATTTTGTTTTGATTGTAAGCGGAAAGTTTTTGTTATTCAGCGTACATATGTCGCGTTTCAAAAACGTGCACGACGATAATACCAAATATATATATAAGTATAAAAAAAAACGTGTTTTTTACGATCTTCATGACAGGCATTGATAAATTGTGAGCGGTCTGAAACATTTGTTATGGTCATAATTATACCTGAAAAAGATTACTGAAACCTTAGGGCTATAGCTGTAACTGAAGTTGGGGGTAATGTGAATCCTGCACAATTATATTAAGTTTGGGTATTGTAAAAAGTGAAAAAAAAAAAAAATATGGGCCAAGCCTCGTGAGCTTCATAAGAGATTTACAGGCGCCATGGCGACTTATCGACTGGCCCACAACAACAACAACAACAAAACGGTAATAATAATAATAACTTTTCATAGATATAGTTACAGTTGGACAGTCGTCTGTTATCGTGGCATGATATGAGATATGATATGATCCCAGTGCTGTCATAACTACTTGGTCTGTTTTCTGTTTTCTACACTTGAATTTGAAATTGAAATCAACGAAAACAAAAACTTGAGAAAACTTAAGACCCAGCTGATGTCCAAGTGCTTGATTTATGCGGCGGCACATTTGATTGTAGAATCATTATTTTTCGCCTTAAAACGCTTTTGTTGTTGAGAACTTTTCCGGCCTTTTCCTAGGACGGTTTCCGTTTCAATTTTACACCACCAAATAGTATAGCCACTGCCCCCGACTTCATACCCTGTGTGCTATTTCCAATGTGCCGCTGTTGACTCTGCTAATGTCTGCGCAAATATTGCAGTTTTTCTTTTTCTTTTCATTTTCAGACAGGAAAGCCGCCAACGCCAACGTCTCTTGATTAGGTATGAGTATTGGCCGGCACAGAGCGGGGTGAAGAAGGGCTAAGGGGTCCATGGTCTGAGGTTGATGGCTTGTCGACGGTGCTGATAGTACAAACAGCGTTGAAACCACATTAATTGTTGCCATTATGTGGTATATCAATATACTCGATTCACAAATGGATTCAAGGGTATATTGGGCTGATAAAATCTACGTTGATATGATATGAACTTTGGTCAATCATTTAATTGAATACTAGTTTACTCGGTGTGCGTTGCTACGCCCTTACCTTAAAAAAAATAAAAGCAAACGTATCATATTCTAGTTGACCTGGCAAAAGTTATTTTTTGACATACAAATTATTTCTAGTGGTTCTACTTCCGAGGTTTTTAAAAAATATAACCTAATTTGTATTTATTAAAAAAATACTGCATACTGTGATTTTCGTATTTCATTAGAAAAATACTGTTGTTTGTTGTAACATACGTTAACTGTACTATAAACATTAACAGTTCTGTATACGTTAACAGTGAGTACATCTGTAGAGGCGGTAGCGACTTTTCCAGAAAGTTTTACCAAAGTTTTCTTTTCTAATAATCTTCTACTGGCAATTACAAACAAGTGAAAAAAATTTGAGTAAAATCATCCCAGCCGTTCTCAATTAATGAATACCTTTACATTTAAACCTCACAATTTTTATATATATAGATACACAGTGTTGGAAAAAGTGTCAGAATTTTTAATTTACTCAAATGGCCATCGAATTTAAAATTTATGTGTAACTGATATTTTTCCAGACTCATCAATTTCCTGAGCATTGCAACCGAGTATATAACAGTCGGAAACTTCGAGTCGACTGGAACGATTTTTACTTCTTTTGTATCTGGCCTTGCCAACAGCTTGTGATGTATTTACAAATGTACATTATCAGATATCTATGACATTTATTAGTATTCGTAGTCAGTCAATTAATATCATAAGTAGCACTCGAGGCTACAAATCCATCCCAACAAATGCAACCTATAATAAAATTGTGCAAAAGATTGTAACTGGCAGAAAGTTCAAATAAAAAACTATTTAAAAGCTTTGGAATTTTCGACTTGATACTTAATATACTCAATCTTTTGTTAAATTATATAACTATAGGTTAATAAGAGTAGAAACTATTTTATAAACTTTGCAGAAAAGCAGCTTAAAATTCTCAACTTGCTTGCACTGCTGTTACACTGCTTGAAATTAAAATTCTGCACTGCTTGTCTATTAAAGTGCGAGTATGAATACGTATAAATGTTTGATTAGCTGCAATTTTTTATAGGTTTTCTTGTAGTCTTAGAAATTCGAATATTTCAATTTAATAACTAAAATTATCTAGTCTTAGAAATTCGAATATTTCAATTTAATAGCTTATATTATTTATACTGTTTATGCAAAAAAAAAAACCATATAATTATACATAGTGTTCTATTGTGATTTCCATTAATTGACTTGTCAGTTTCAGGTTTATCAATTACAATTGAACAACATATCATATACATTCAATTTTATTTCAAAAAATTCTTTATAATTTGAGATTGTTTATGCTTATTTGTTGCCACAACTTGTTTGCAACCTGTTTAAAACTCTGCCACATTTTGCACACTGCAGCTATCTAAACAGATATCATTTCAATTATGGCTGCGCCGCCATGCTCTCCTTCAGTTCGCATGTGACAAAAGCCACCTCATCCCTTCCCTTTAAATGGTATCATATCTGGCAGCTTATAAATGCCACAATAATTTGCCAATCATCCAGCTTTTATAAATAAACAAAATAAATGCCAGTGTTGACATGAGCTATTTGCGTGCTGTCTTATCAGCCAGATGTCTATTAATATATATGAAAATAAAAAGAAATATAAAATGCAGTTAAATCAGATAAATGCCAACTCCTTGTATCTAAGTCAGGAATTTTTATCAAAAATATTAAAATATTTGTACATTGAATAGGCTATTTCGCATGCAAATGGAATGCCTGGAATGTTGACTGTCTTTGATTATTACGATAACAGTTACCTAAGGGTTGTGTTCTGGCCTGGTCTGGCCTGGCCCTATAGCGATTGTCACAGTTACGGTAACACGTTTAAGGTAACTGCAAAGTGTGTCGCAATTAACGGCTTTAGTCCAAAAGGCGATAATTAAAACAAATTGCGCATGTGTTCCCAAAAAAGACATTCAGAGTGCCGACCAATTACAATTTGTTTTTGTAAATAAGTTATATTATTATTAATATTTATTTGGTAATTTATATATATACCCTGTATGCATGAGATGGTATCATCAACTTTAGTATTTAAGCAACAGGCTAACAGTGACACTATAAAGTATTTTTTAGTTTGTTTTAATTTATTTAAATAATCAGTTTTTATTCTAAAGCACAAAAAAACTCAAAAAAAAATTATTTTTTTTATTAGGGTTTTAGACACTACAAGTTGATGATTTTATTATTATTACATACAATTTTTTTATTTATGATTTTTTACAACTTTTAAATTTAATTAATTATTTTTTTTTTTTTATTTTATTTTAGATAATAAGTTTTCGAATGATTTATTTTATTATATTATTAATAATTTAATAAATTTATTTATTATTATTTTAATAGTTTTTGGTATATATTTTTTTATTTTTTTTATTATAGTTCTAGCCACTATAAGTTGATGATTTTATTATTATTACATACAATTTTTTTATTTATGATTTTTTACAATTTTTAAATTTAATTAATTTTTTTTTTTCAGATAATAAGTTTTTGAATGATTTATTTTATTATATTATTATTAATTTAATAAATTTATTTATTATTATTTTAATAGATTTTGGTATATATTTTTTTATTTTATTTTTTGTAAATTTATTTAGCTTCTATTAAATCGATTTTTTCATAAAAATTTGTGAAAGTTAGAGTCAGATTTATTGATATATAGTTCTCGAAAATACAATACGCAAATTAATTGTATTACAAATATTTTATATATTTCTCTGTTTCTCCAGAGAACCCACTTATAATCATAATTCTATATACAACTCATTCAGAATACAGAGTATTTTCAAGTCATTCATACTTAATAACCACACTCGGACTTGTTAAAATAACAAATTGGGCTAACAAATGTTTTGGCCTGAGGCTTTTGGTTTATGTAAATATTATGAACGGTGCAAATTGATGGGCGCTGGGCAGTGTGGACACCAAAAATGTGAAACTGGTCTTAACTATTTGGTATTTCAAGTGGAAGTCTCGGTCTCGGTCTATTATTATTATTACTGTTGTACTCCGGGTGCGATAGCGATATTCGTGTACTTTAATACCAAATGCAAAGTGTAAATAGTAATTATAATTTATACAATAATAAATGACTGGGCAAACATTAGATTTATCAATTATTGGCAATGTGATCGGCCTGTCACTTTGGTATTTGGCGTTAACTGTTTGCTGTTATCTATCTCTACACACAACTCGATTGCCAAAAGCTGCCCAAATACTACTACTATATACTACATACCACATAGTAGTACTAACCAAACTGCCCGCAGATCTTCAGTACACCCGGTTCCAGCCCCCTCAAATTCTACCAAGACATTGCAGATAGCAGCCGCACACGTTGGCTCAAACTGCGTTGTGTGTTGTCTTGTAATCTTATCAAAAAGCAGCGCTAGCTGCTCTTATTGATTAATATAAAGATACTGAGACACCCAATTGTGTATCTAAATGGGCAAAGGCAACCTGCAACCCCGCTGTCACTCTGCCAGGTGAGTTTTTTCTTTGAATGGATGTACCTGGGCCTGGCGCTAGGCGCTGACAGAAAAGCAAACAAAAAGACACAATTATTTTATATTATTATTATTGTTATTGTTATAATAATATCTAGTTATAAATGTGGCGCACTCCCACTCCCGCTAGTATCTTTTGCCTGACACGCCGCTAAAGTTGATAAAGTGCTTGGCATTGAATGACATCGACATCGACAGCTCCAACTTGGACTCTTTCCTGCTGCACTGCGCGAAATGCGGTGGCACTTGTGTGTAGGTAGACAGAAAGTACGGCCGTCGCACGCCTTGGCTATTCCGTAGTCTTTTTTGCGCACTTAGATAAGCGGGTTTTTTGGTATGCCATCAAAATCAAATGATAATAAAACTGTGGCAGGGGGTAAGGGCGTTTTTTTAAAGACCCTATCAAATGAATTTTTGCCATGTGTTTAGTCAAGTGTATTTAACCCAGTTTAAAATCAATAGTACAAAGAAGCTTTCTGAGGCGATTAGAAATCATTTAAAAAAGGACCATATCTGTAAAATTAAATATAATTAATTGGTGTCATAATTGACTTGGTTATGAAACGGTTAATACCAGTGAACAGTTAACTGTTTAAGGAATTTTAAATTTTGGATATGAGAAAATAAGACCTGTTTAAAAAATTAAATATTTATTATTATTATTCAACTCCATGAGTTTCTTTACAGCGAAAGGACAATCTCTGCTAAATAATTGCTATAAAGTAAAGCTCTTCAAAAAATAGAAATAGTACTTCTTTAATTCGAGTGTTTATTGTGATCCTAAATAAATAAGCATTTGTTTTTTTGTAAGTCTGTTATAATCGCTTTTTTTTAATACCTAGAAGGTTGGGCTTATTTTATCAACGCATTTTTTAAGTTTTCTAATCTGTTATTAAAACCTCTTTAGTCAACATTTACCTTTTACTTCAAAATATATAATATAATTATAATTATTAATTTACTAAACTTAAAATCGATTTGATTTAAATTCAAGTTAACTCTGCCTCATATAAAAACATCTTACTAATTTTTTATTAAAATTTTGTGACCATTTTATTTGTGCTTATTGTGAGAGTATTGCTTACCGAAAATTATTATCTGCACTTACTTGATTTTATTTTTAAAGGTTTTTCTCTTACAAATAGCATTTAAAAAATTTGTATACAGAGAAACCCACATGCCTTATATACTGACAGCTGAAACCCTATGGGAATTACACAAGTGTTGTAGAAATGAAGCCTATAAATATGCAGCATATTTTTTATTTTGTTTAAAATTTCCATATTTATTTATTGCAGACATGAGAATATTTTTTCATTATTATATTATAGTGTTCCTATTATTAGTATTGCAAAATTGGAACTTTTGCTTTCTTTTTGTTTTTCTTTTTTAAAACATCAATTAATTTATAAAAAATTCGAATTAAAAGATCGATTATTGTTTATTTTGCAATGTCAATTTTCCTCTTATTAAAATTGATTTTTTAGAGATTAAATTCCTTTAAGCAAATATTAATCGAAGATTTATTAAAATGTTTGACTTCCATTTAGAGTCAATTTTAAAAGCATTCAAAATATTTACACGCATTTTCATACCACAAACTTGGAACCCATAACGTAAATGATGCAATCCCTAATACCACAACTTCGTTCACTTTCACTTTAGCCACATTCTTAGAAGGAACACAATCACCTGTCATCGCTGACCCACAAAATATAAACATCTTATGTCAGCTGCAGTGACCCACATAAATATGCCAAAAGCACAACAGGAAGAAGCTTTTGGCTAGAGCTGGTCACACTCTAATCTTCCTCTTTTTCTTCATTTTATCATAAACAAACTTCCGCTCAGTGTATAAGACAACTTCTCCCCCTCTACCTTATCCTCATTTTTATTCTCAGTTTGGTCTGTGGCAAGCGCCAGGCGGCATTTTTTTAGTCAGATTGTTGACAAGTCAAAACCGGCTGTTTATGATGATGATGATGATTTTTTGTTTCTGTTTCTGTCATGCTATAAGATATATGTATATGGATATGTGTATCCATAAGATACATGCTCGTTTATACTGGCAAATGGAGTGGGTAGCAGAGCCGTTATAAACATCACCTTGCCAGTGGGCGATTATATGAGCTGAAAACAATGCGAGTGCATAATTACTTATTGTTTATTTCCTGTAACATGCAACGCAAATGCCGACGACACAACGATGAAGTTGACTTGTCTAAAACAAACAGAATATAGGTCTATAGTCTACCCTCCATTTATTTCTTATGACATATACATATATATATATAATGTTCCGTTAGCACACACATTCAACATTGCAAAACGCATTTTGTGTTATCTGGCAGTCGGCTCGTGGGTTGTTGGATCGTACTACAATACATATGTTATATATATTGTGTGGTAACATCCGCTCAAAGAAACCCAAAAGGCTCACAAATCTATTGCGAAGTATTTCTGGTTGTACAACATGTTTGCTTAGAATTTGAAAAAACTAAAAAAAAAATAAAAAAAATAGAGTACAATATTCTAGTCTACTTTAAAATACGCTTTGGCTAACTTGACAATTTCAAGGCTCTAAATTCCTTTGATCCTGACATTTCTGAAGGCACAAATATATATTTAGATCAGCTGACTGTTATGTCTTGAGCACACTTTATGTACCGTAAACAAACTGTTGATAACAATATTTTTAAAGTAAATTCCATAAGAAAAAAGAAAAAAAAAATAAATAAAAATATGGTAGTATTTGCTATATCACTTATCAGATCATCAATATAGCCGTGACTTAAATTATCAAACTCAACGGCCCCAACTCAGTTTAAAAATATTTCAGGAATTTGCATGCCAGCCATACAACCGAATTTTTATTTATATTCTGCCCTCACAGGGGAATTACAGCATTTTAATTAAGTTCGACAAATGTTGCATAAAAATTATATTTAATTTTATTATGAAAACTGGTTAATAAAATGTTTAAATTAGCGTAAGACAACTGTAAACGGCATCATCATATCATTTCAATATATGTGTGTATTGTTGTATATTAAAATAAATCGATAAAATAAATCGACAACGAAATTTTGAATGGTTTTTTATTTAGTTTGATTTTTAATAAGGATTAGACTTTTTCTCTTAAGCTAATAGAGACTTAATTTATTTAAAAATTTAGTGCTAATTCACTCAAATTTTATTTTTTTTTTAAATATTTTTATTTCAATTTTTAATCAAAGGTAAAAGATAATCCCAAAAAAAAAGTGAGGCTGCAGGAAAAACAATTTTGGCAAACTAGTAATTGGACTTACCATTTTATATTTATTTCCATTTCTACTATAAGATATAAAGGAATATTCTTCATTTTTTGCAAACTTACAATTTTTAAATTTTCTTGAATTTTTTATAATAAAACTGTAAATATGTCAATTATATATACGGCATGCTAAAAATACGTTTATAGCCAAAATTTTTAATGACTTCTGGAGATATTAATAAAATAAAATTAGTGTTATTTTAAAATTGACTGTCAGTATTAAAAATAATTAATTTTACTAATAGTTTCACCCCACCAATTTGTTTTTAAAGTGTATAAAATTTTCGTTACAATTAAATTTTCTAATTTTTCTATTTCTTTTGCAATTTTTGTTAGCACAACTGAACTCCACGAGAATCGAATCAATTAGCAAACTTGTCAAATAATTTGTTTTATTTTGGATTAACAAACGTAAAAATGTTTATGTTTGCGATAAAAAAAAAAAGCGCACTCGTTGCTTGTGGTATAAATAAAAGAATATCTTTAAGTTTTGCCACACGCCCGTGGTTGCCCATGTAGAGTTTTTATTATCACGTTTAGTTAAATGTAATTAAAACAGTTAATTTCCTGTCAGGGAACTGTCATAACAAGTATCTGGCAAATGATGGGCGCTTAACGAGGCACAGATACAAATACAAATACTTTTACAAATATCCAAAGGCGCCAAATGAGAACGAACTAAACCCTAGAAAATACCGACCCAATTTGACCATTTCTATTTTTGCATATTGAGGCAATGAGTTCTATTTTGGGGCAGTTAGAGCATTAAAAACCCATTAGTTAGTCTTAAGAATTTTCAAGAGAGCCTATGCAAAGTTCACACCTGTTCAATTTCTATATTTTTATCAGCTGCGTGATGTGGATAAGGTCAGTTAGAATTTAAATTTGGCCACTCTAAAGCGACTAACTGGGCTTTTGTTAGACTATAGACCAAAAGTCTGACGAAGATGAATGAGAAAATTAACATATCTAGTTCAAATGAACCCAACCGAGAAATAAATTATATTTCTATATGATTGGGAAAATCTTAGTTATAAAAAATCAGAATGCAAGATCCTGTAAACAGGAAAAAGTAATTTTTTCGAATATTTATTAAAAAAAATACATCTTGATAAAAAAAAATTAAGTTGTGAAATAATAATTAAATATCAATTTATTATTCAAAAATTGATAATAAAAGATATTTTTAAATTTTTATTTTAAATGTTAAAAATTAAAAATGACTTTCCAATACATTCGAACTTGTATTTCTCGATAAAAAAAAATTAAGTTGTGAAATAATAATTAAATTTTAATTTATTATCCAAAAATTGATAGAAAAAAATATTTTTCGATTTTTATTTTAAATGTTAAAGATATAAATTAACTTTCCATTTCTTCCAAAAAAAGCTGTGTATTTTAAAATATATTTTAAAAAGTTATATATTTGTGTAAATTATCTTAATTTCGATGTCTTCAGGTTCAGAAAATATTTAACATAAATTTTTAATTTTCAACATTTTAATAAACATTTTAAAATTACTTTTCTATTCAACTTTTAAATAAAAGTTGGCAAAAAAATTTAAAAAAAAAGATATTGTCAATTTGAATAAAAAAAAATTTTTTTTTTTTTAATTTTATTTATTAAAATTTTTTATATTGCCAGTTTTATTAAAAAAATTCATAAATAATTTTTACTCAAAACGCTTAATAAAAGTGATATGCAGATTTTGGAATGTAACTTTAAAATAAAGTTTTAAGGGGTCGAAGATGTATGTAGGAATGTATGATATGAGTTATTAAGACTTGTAAGTACATAAGGTTCCGCCTTCAAGTTCCAAGTATCTGAATCACAAAATGCACGCCCAAATGCCGCTATTTACACGACATGTTAACTCAATTAAAATTCCATTGGCGATAAATGAAGTGGCTGTTGTAGGTACATTCCCGGTACCACACACAAAAAATACACACATTCTGCCGCTTGTAAAAACACTCAAAGATACTTCACACACGCACACACACAGACACACACTTGAGAACAATTTGCAGTGCCAAAATTCTTATCAATAGTTAGTTAGTACAAATATACAATGCCAACGACCTTGTCGAGGTTCACAACCCACTGCAGCAGTACCAAGACTTACTGGGCTTATGCAAGAGCCCGAAAACTTTAACGGACTTTGCTCACATATTTTAGCCATGATGCACTACTATCTGGGCCATAATCGATCAAAGAATGTGTCCTAAAGCTCGTTTAGGGTCCAAGCGAACCGTCTGCTACTTGAGTTTAAACACTTCTACATATTTGTATGTAGTTGTAGTATTAGACCTTCGAATTGATTGTGAGCTGATAAATGATAAAATGGCTTTTCGAGGCATTTGAATTGATTTATTTTGGTTTGTCTTTTAAGCGATTTGCTATATTCAGTTCAATTCTTAATTATTTTCTGCGCAATTTCAATTCCAAGAAACAATTGAAATGTCTATAATAAATGTTATTAATACTTACAAACTTTGGACTTTGATAAAGAATTTGTTAGCACAATTAAATATATTTTTAATCTCTTATGAATAAGCACAGATTTTATAAAATTTTTTACAAATTTTTACACTAACAAGGCTTGACAGAAATGCTCAAAAATTAGTTTAAGTAAACTTGAAATATATGTTAAACAATAAATATATTTAATAAATTTATCAATTTACAGAATTATTTAAAATTCAGGCAGAAATGCAAGATTTAAACCAATAAATTTTTTAATTATTTTTTATATTTCTACTTGAAGTGTATAAATAAAGGAAGGAATTTATATGAAACTCCAGCGAGATGGTCTGAATAGAAATGATCAAAAAGTAATTTTAAATAAACTTGAAATATCTGTCAAACAATAAATTAATTTAATAAATTTGCCAAGTTACATAATTATTTAAAAATCAGGCAGAAATTCAAGATGCAAACCAGTAAATTATTTAATTATTTTTAATATTTCCACTTGAAATGTAGAAATAAAGCAAGGAATTTATATAAAATTTTGTACTCCAGAGAGATGGTCCGAATAGAAATCCGAAAAAGTAATTTTAAATAAATTTGTCCAGCAATAAATTAATTTAATAAATTTGCCAAGTTACATAATTGTTTAAAAATCAGGCAGAAATACAAGATAGAAACCAGTAAATTATTTTTTTAATATTTTCACTTAAATAAAGAATGGAATTTATATGAAATTTTGTACAAATACTTACTCCAGCGAAATTTTAAATAAACTTAAAATATCTGTCAAACAATAAAATTATTTTATAAATTTGCCAAGTTACATAATTATTTAAAAATCAGGCAGAAATACAAGATATAAACCAGTAAATTATTTTTTTTATTTTTTTAATATTTTCACTTAAAGTTTATAAAAAAAATAATGGAATTTATATGAAATTTTGTATAAATACTTACTCCAGCGAGATGGTCCGAATAGAAATCCGAAAAAATAATTTTAAATAAATTTTCTTAATCTGTCAAACAATAAATTTATTTAATAAATTTGCCAAGTTATATAATTATTTAAAAATCAGGCACAAATACAAGATACAAACCAGTTAATTATTTAATTATTTTTAATATTTCAATTTAATAGTGTATAAATAAAGGAAGAAATTTATATGAAATTTTGTACAAATACTTACTCCAGCGAAATGGTCCGAATAGAAATTGAAAAAATAATTTTAAATAAATTTGAATTAATCTAGTCAAATAATACCAAGTTACATAATTATTTAAAAATCAGGCAGAAATACAAGACACAAACCACTAAATTATTTCATTCATTTTAATATTATATTTTCCATCTGAAGTGTGAAATACTAGCACGATTAGACCTCGGATTTTGCATATATTTTACATATTTTTGGCATATATTTTGCCTATATTTTGTATATTTTCAATATTATGCAAAATCCGAGGTGTAATCATGATATGCATAATCACTTCCAATTCCCAAACGGTCGAAGCATTCATCTCATTTACTTATACTGCAAGTATTTGATAAAGAATGTCTTGAAAAATCTATCTCCGAGCTTACTTACATATTAAATTCTATTTTTTTTTTTAATACAAATAAATACCTGAAATGTCACATAATATTGAAATATTTTCAATGAATACTTGCCGCAAGAACTGCAGAATTTTATACAAATAAGATGGTACAATTGGAACATTGCTGTTGCTGCATTCCATTGCAATTTGGAGTGATGATTATTGGCTGTTTTTATGGAGTTGCGGATTTTCTTATGGCTACCTTGAGCTTTTATCTTGTGGCTATTGATTATTTACCTGAAGAGGTAATTATATTTTTTGATAAAATGAATGCACGTTTGTGGGTGTCCATATTTGCGACAATTTTGTATTTGTTGTCCTTTTGCGATTTTCTGCTGCTCCATGGAGCAATTGTGGTGAGTTTTCATTATTTAAATATTAATATTTAAATATTAATGTAAACTACAGATGAAGCCTAATGAATTGGGACCCTGGCTAATACTCAATTCTATAGTACTCATTTGTACATTATCAACAGCTTTAATCAGTTCTTTTGCCGTGTTAAGACTCGGTAAGCATAGAATTGGAATTATTATAATTATTGCATTTTTAAAATGATTTAGGCCTTCTCGTCTATTGCATGTTGGTGGTGTACTCCTACTACTATGAGCTGGAATCTTAATTGCATAAAATTCTGCATTTCTGAGTAAAAAATTTATGGTCAACAATGATGAACAACTCAAGTGTTGAGAGATTGTCAACTCCAGATTGAGATAGAGCTCGAGCTGTGCCCTTATAAACAGGATTAAGCGATAATGAAACTGCACTTTTAAAATGCCGTCAAAAGCTGCGCTTAAAACTCATTAAAAATCCATTAAACTCGATAATAAAGAAACAGCGAGGCAGAGAGAAAGAAAAACAAAATAAAAACACAATTTCGTTAATAAGCTTTACACTAAAGAGAGACCCGCCTGAGAAATGGACCACTTGGCGACTCAGTTTGGGGGCAAACAGGCTGGCAACTTGGGTCACAGTCACAGAAGCAGTCAAAAAAACCAGAGAGAAATCATCACGTCGAAGCTTATATACTCTTACAATAGTTTTCTAAGTATATTTTTAATACTCGAGCGGTTGTTCCTATGGCAGCTGTATGATATAGTGCTCCGATTTCATCATTTATCAGATAGTACAGAACGTATTTCTGAATCGATATAGTGAGTTTGGTTTTGATATATTGAAAATCAAAAAAGGTTTGCATAGAAGAACTCAATTTTCATTCAATTGTTCTTATATGATATAGAAATCGGATTTTAATCAAACTTGGTCAGATTGCACGTATCATAATTCTACATGGAACTGTTGAGTTTGATTTAAATATCTTGAAAAACAAAAAAGTTTTTCATACAAACACTTTTCAACCGATTGTTCCTATAAGAACTTTATGATAAAGTAGTCCGATTTTGATGAAACTTGTCAAGTTTGTTCAGAATATTATTCTACATCGATCTGCCAAGCTTGGTTTAGATATCTTGAAAAAAATTCTTTGAAACCAAACGTTCCTATGGCATCTATATGTCCGATTGACCTGATTTTTACTATCTGCTACAACAACATATATCTTACCAAGGTTTATCACGATAACTTAAAGATAAAACCTAAAAAAGTTTACATAGAAACAGACAGACAGACGAACATGACTTCAGCTCGTTATTCTCATCAAGAATATATATACTTTATAATGCCGAAAACGTCTCCTTCTATGCATTTCAAATTTCGTCTCAAAATTAAAATACCCTTTTGCAAGGGTATAAAAAAACAAATATATATATAAATAAAAAAAAAAACTCAGACAACTCGAGTGCCGGCCACTTAAAAGTCGCCTCATTTTGGGGCCTGGTGAGTGCATTTCGATGTTGCATATGCAAATAAATCATTCCATTCCATACCCCAATCCGATTCGAAATAAAGCGAGTCGCTGGACTCAAGTGTGATATGCAAAATGTTAAATTTAAAACTTCCAACTAAAAATTTTGCATACAGAAATGTGTGAATGAATGTGAGAGTATTGCATATAAAGTTGAAATAAAATACAAATTAAGGTAATTATTAAAGTATTAATAAATTGACTGGATGGTTAAATGTGTGAGTTATTAAATAATATGCATACACAGCAAAAATATTGATTCAACATTCCATCAAAAATATTCAACATTTGGGAGAAAAGTGCATGTGTTTCATACGGTCTGTGTTTGAGTTGATAAAATTTTGGAAATTCTTGGTTATAGTGGCCTCCTTGCATCTGAACTTTGATTGTAAAATAAAGCTTTGATATTTCGAGTTCTTTTTATTTTTCCATTAAAAATAATTCTTTCTTTTTTTAACATTATTTTATTCAACAATCTGCTGATTGTGCAATATATCTGATATAAAATTAGTAAATTAGTTCAGCACCATTAATTTACCTAAAACAAGACTCATTTGCATGGGTTCATTATGAAATTGGGCGGAGTTTTAAATATAATTTTTCTCTTCAAGATATTATCTCTAAGGCGGGTTAAAAGTAGCTTAATTAATGACCAATTAGCATGTGTGAAAAAAAAGTAAAAGTTCAACATAATTAAATGACAGAAATTAATTTGTTCATAAATTGCAATCGAAGATAAAAGAATTAAATATCAAGACAATAATTGGATAAAAAAAATAGCCATAATTTAAAAATAAAAAAAAAACTTATTAAACAAATAGAAAAATTTTAATAAATAAAAAACACGAATGAATTTTTTGTACTATAAACCAAAAACTTATTTAGTTTCAGTTTTACATAAATTAAAAATTGTAATAAAATTTAAAGAAATTAAAATCTGGCAAATCTGTGAGTAATAAACCAAACTTCTTTAATCTTTAAATAATAACTATCGATAACTTTATAGCTACTTTTGTTACTTTAGTTTTAGCGCAGGTGTTATGGTCTTTTGAGACTTAATATACTGCATCTAAATAAACTAAGGCGAAATTGTATAATTTAAGTATAAATATGCATTTTTACAACAACTGATATGTCTGATTTATCTGAAAAAAATGTTTAAAAATTCTATATTGCCAAGATCTTAAGGCTGAAGCTGATGTTCGATATCGATAGTGATCGATTATTTCAATAGAATAATGTTAATTTTGAATGAGAGAGAAAAGAAGGGTACAGACTATAAAAAGAGTAGTGTAGTATAAAGTAATTAATTTTTTATTGCAAATTGCAATCAAATTATTATGAATATTCAAATATATCTAATAAGCATTCACTTGCCACATAATATTGCTATTTTATCTGAACTGCAACGATTCATATCTGTGCACCTGTGCTGGACACTTTGATATTTACTTTTTATTCATAATGCCAAACTGTGAATAACTGAAGCATTTACTGCTTGTTCAAACAAATGAGTGTTGAGTGTATTTGAGTGTGTGTGTGTGTGTGAGTATTTCTGTGTGGACAAGCAAAGCTTAAATGGCTTGTACCGGGGTCGATCATAAAACGTATTTACCAAATACAGATACTATTCACACTCACACTCACACTGATACTGGCACTCATACTAGCTGCAACTACTATTCAATTGCAATTGTCGTCGGGTTAATGACACGGTGAGTGTTCATGGGGCAAAATCTGTAGACACTCGGAGAGGAGTTGGGTGTAAAAAAGGGGAAGTACTGTAACTCAAATAAGCCACACACTGTGTCAAACATTTATCAGTCCGCGCATCGATAAGACACACGGCTACAAAGTTGCCTCATGCAACCAACAACTCGTTGGTAGGTGGATAGGAAGGGGGCAGGGGGGTGTGCAGACACCAAAAGCCCGAGCCGCAATGAAGTTATCAAGCGGGTCGACGGAGTGCTTCAATTAAATACAAAACGTTTTCAGTTTCACAACTTTGTTTAATGCTTTGGCATAAAATTCACTTTCCATTTATGAGCAGCGCCGCCTGCCGCGTATTTTATATGCCTTGAAATCTGTACAATAAGGTACCCGAATCCAGTTACCCTTTCGAGTCCCTGTGTTCCCAGTATCACTTCTAGGTAGACCGAAAATTTATGTTGCGCCATTAAGAAATGTCTATAAAAATGTGAGCTTAATTAAAATACTACGTAACATGTGGTTATTCCTGCTTTAATGTTGTTATGTTGTTGCCTGTTATCGCGGGCGGTCGACGGTCAGTAAGCTTTTCAATTTGGCTCAAATGCCGCTGCCACTGCTGCAGTCGACGTCGCAGTTGCAGCATGCAAATTACTTGTATATAACCGATATTTATGGCCTAGGCGAAGGCATCGCCCATCGGCATCCTTTTTTCAGCCTTACTTAACTTAATGAGATTTTCCAAAAAGGCAAAAATCATAATTTTCACGCGCAACGAAGCGCACCAAATTGCCAGCCAGGGGCGTGCCTCATGCCACAGTTCCGTCAAACAGTATTTTTTTTTTTTTTTGGAGCTGCCACAAGTCACACCCATCTATGAGCCCAGTTGCAGTTGCAATTGCCACTTTGGCAAGTATCCGAGTCAATTCTTGGGTGTTTTTATAGTTAAATTATGGAAATGAATAAATTGGACGCGATCATCAGCATAACTTTATGCCTGATCATTTTTATGATTGTTATGATTTTTCTAATATGATGCCTAATTTTGAATTTCTAAAATTCATTTATATTTCTATTACTGATAGCATCAGGCTTATTATATAAAAATGAAATTTCTGCCTAATATTTATATAATTAGCCAGCTGCTGACAACATTAAAAGCATTTGCTTTAAACAGGAATTAATTGAAAGCAAAGATTTAAATTGAAACAATTATATAAATTATATGTTCGAAATTCAATTAAAGGAAGTGACTTTTTCTTAAAAAACATTAAACAAAAAATTTTAAAAAATAATATTTTTAGCAGCAGAAAGATGAAATGTGCGTCAGAAGACATTAAAAATCAATTTTTATTATTTAATATTTAAAATTTTAAATCGAAACAACAACATTAAATGTGATTTAAATAGGAATTAATGGAAAGCAAAAATTTTAATAAAACATTTATCAAAATTATATGTAATAAATTCATTCGAAGAAATGAATAAAAAAAAAAAATAAAATATATATATATTTATTTTTAACAACAGATAAATGAAATATGCTTCAAAAGACATTAAAAATCAATTTATATTATTTAATATTTAAAATAAAAATTAAAAAAATAACTTTTATATTTTTATATATAACTTGGCAAACAATTTTCTTTATTTTTATTTTCGGGTCAAAAAACAAAAAATATTATTGCCAATTTAAAAGAAAAAATTCCTGAAATATTTCTGAACTCACATTATTTTTATTTTCGTTTCAAAAAAGCAAAAAATGTTGTTGCCAATTTTAAAGAAAAAAATCAAGAAATATTAAAAATCAATACTAATTATTAAATATTTAATATTTAAAATAAAAATTAAAAAAATAACTAATATATTTCAACTTATGTATACAAGTTGGCAAATAATTTTTATTATCAATTTTTATTTTCGGGTAAAAAAAAATGTTATTGCCAATTTCAAAGAAAAAAATCAAGAAATATTAAAAATCAATTCTAATTATTTAATATTTAAAATAAAAATTAAAAAAATAACTATTATATTTCAACTTTTTTATACAAGTTGGCAAATAATTTTTATTATCAATTTTTATTTTCGGCTCAAAAAAAAGAGTTATTGCCAGTTTTAAAGAAAATATAAATAAATATTTCTGGCTCCTAATTTTAATAAATAAAAATAATAAGAGTTGCGACCTCCGAACAATGCAAATTAATTATAATCAAAAGCAAATAAAAAATGCTCAATTTAAAGAAAAAAGTAAATTTTTGGTGCACAATTCAATTTAAAGGCAATAATTTCAAAGCCTTCTAAAAATAAATGTAAGTTCAAATATAGTTTGAATTTATATATTAAGATTTGCCTAGATATTGACAAAATTATATATACATATGTATTTACTTGTAAATTCAACTATTAACAATTATTCTGTTAAAAAAATGAGGCAATCAAGACCTTGAAATTCGAAATTCGTTTGAAGTTTTTCAACAATAAAATAAATAAATGCAAATTTTTTAGAGCTACCTCAATAAAGTAAGGTTAACCAATAACCTAGTAAACTATTAAACTAACTGATAGTACTTAACCTTGAGCTGCCTAAATTAGTCTTATAGTCTAGTTAAACAATCAAACATCAATTACAAATAAAGCTTCATAATGTCGCTGATGGGTTTTGAAATGCATTTGTTTGTTACATTTAATTAATTGACAAGAAAATCGCTAACTTTCTGACTATTAACATTAAAAATAAGTAAATGACATTTTTGATACAATGCTTAAAGCTGCCTACGACAATTTATGGACGTACAAACCATTTGTTTTAGACTTTAAAAAAGAAATTACGCGATAACCTTCTCAAATATGACGTCGACATGACATGGTCAAAATGTTGGCAGCTGCACAAATTGTTTGATAATAATAGTACGAAAATAATCTTAATTTATATTTGGCCATAAATCAGCTACAAATGTGTGATACGAGATTTTATTTTAAACATGATCTTTGATAGAAAGAATTATAAGCCACATTTTGAAAGGAAATTGATTTTAAATTGATATTATTTTCTTTTATTTTAAAATAAAGTCAACGTTTGTTTATAGAATTAAGTAATTTGATTTCTTGGAAGCTTTAAAGGTTGTCAATCATATTTTTATATTAATTTTTTATACAATATATATTGCATATATTTTGTGCATGTACTTATATTTTTAAATGTTGTATATACATTCTTTTTGCTACAGAACATTGCAAATAATTCAAGTTAATATTTTTTAACGATTACTTAATTGTTACTTCAATGCAAATACACACTTTTTGAGAATTAAAATCTATTAAATATAATTTATATAAATATTATAAAATTATTAACACATTCAGCTGAGATAATGTGAAAGATTCTTCAAAATATAAAAATACTTAATCTGAGGAAAATATTAAGAAAAATTACAAATAAATAAATCTATGTAAATCATTACAGAAACCTTAAACTAATTATATAAAAAAATATATACTTGGCTAAATTATCGAATAACGTAAAATATTTATATGTTTAATGTATTCTACGTGTATTCCTGCAAAAAGAAATTAATAATTTGATAATTATAGTTAATATTATTACTTTTCTTTCTTGACTTGAAAGTGTGATTTATTTTACAAATTTTTATTTTAATACTTAAAAAATAATTCTAATTTTTTAAATCAAAAATAAAACTTAATAAAGCTGCCTAACTTTAGTAACTTTATACTCACAATACACTCATATGTGATGTATGTATTTTTATTATATATACATACATATTTTTATACCTTTTATCGCTTTGTTTAAAAATAGAAAACACATTTTTTAAAATCCCAATTAAAACATTTAAATATGCCTCAATTATAAACATTGTTTCTTATAGCATACTTTTAGGAAATATAAATAGAAACTTTGTTTTTTTAATTTTTAAAATATTTATACACTTTACAAAATAATTTAAATTGACATTTCGTATAATTACCGCATATATTTCACTGATAGCTTTTAAGAACAAAATACTGCAATTATCTTTATTGCAATAATCAAGAGCTACACTTTGATTCATTTGCTAATATTGGCCATAATTATAGAATATTTTTTAAAAACGAATGCCTCAATTTATGCAGATTGTGTCGAGTTATTGCCGCAGCACAGAGAAATCAATTTAATGGTCCCCCTTCTGGGTCTTAGTCGATTTCAAGTGATTTGCGTTTTTGCTCAAGATTATTATGAATATAATGTTTATTATGGTCGTTTTCCGATAAATTTTCACCAACTCCAACTGAAGTTATTGTTCCTTCAAGCGCTGGACAAATGTGCACATTATATGAAAATATTAATAATACGCCATGTTGTGCCGCTTATGCAATGGGCCGCAATAACTTTTTGTCTGCCCATTGAGTTGTAAATAATGTGCAGCAATAAAATACAAATTTGATACCTTGTGTCGCTTGTTAAAATATTAAATTTTCGCCACATTTAACAGGCAAGGGTATGGTTTGAATTCTCTGAGATTTTGGCACCCAGCCGCATACGAATATGACAAACTGTAGCTGTATCTCAGTTTCTGCATTCAGATATCAATTTCACCCCCAGCAGCGTCTTGAACCCCTTTTATTTTTTTTGCATTTTCGCATAAGGCAACATAATTCGTTTCCGTTTTTGGCAGGCCAAAAACAAATATGTAAAAAAAGGAGCAGCGCCAAGGGTTTGTCAGCCTTTTGACAGCTTCCTTTTCTGCGGTCGTCCTCATGTCCTGTTGCCTGTTTGTGTGTCACAGCTCCAAGTCACAAGTCGCAAGTTGCGCGTCTATCCGCTTCCGTTTACATTCTATGGAGACGAACCCATCCGGCGACCCCATAAATCCAGTTCACGCTGTTTGTCTTGGATCGAGTCGCCTTGCCTATGTCGTCCTTGTCGTCGTCGCCAGGACATTATACATATTTATTTTCTTTTCACAGTTTTATTTTATTCTTTTTTTTGTTGATTTTATTGCATTTCTCGACAGTTCAATGAACGCATTTGCCGGCGTTTCCACCGCCCTCCAAAGCTCTTCTTAAATTTCAAATATTTGAAGCTACGTGCAGCACATGGAACATACTCATAACTCCACTTTCTCTCACACTCCGAGAAAAATCGTAGCATTCTGCAGGGGCACGCAAACATTTTGGCGCACATTTCCGCTGGAAAATGGCAACAGAAAATGCCAAAAGGCCAAAAACTGAAAGTTTGGTATGGGAAACATGCCATTCGACAACATGCAACTAGGGGATGTGTGGGGCGCCGCAATGGACATACAACATACTACATGGATGTATGGAGTACAGGTAAAGAGAGAGAGGTGGAGAGTGTTTTGGGTGCTGGCTGCTCGTAATAGTCAGAGTAAAAGTTGAGTAAATGGTAGTACAATGGTTGCAATTCAATAAATATTAATCAAAATATTTTTTCATCATGTAAAATTCAAATTTAATAAACTTTACATTATTTTTGACTACGTTTATCTAAGAACATATTTATAATAATATAAATAGACAAATAGAAAAATATTTGAAGGAGAATTTAACTGGAATTAATTTTTAAATATATATAATAATATTTTGTTAAATTCTTCTTTGACTATTTTAATTGATGACAATCAGAAGTAAACACATTATTTATAATTATTTTAATAAAGTATTTTATTTTTTAAAGTGAAATATATATGTATAATATATATATATAAATAATATAAATGTATGTAATAATATTCAGTTAAATCCTTCTTTGACTATTTAAGTTGATCAGAATCAAAAGTAAACATAACTTTTATTTATTTATTATATTTTTTTTTATTATTTGGCGCTTTAAAAATATTTTTTATTTCAATATACTAACTCTTATTTATGGTTTTATATTTTAAATAGTTTATTCATCTCATAATACAGGTATTTTATTTTTAAAATACTAAAATCCATTTATGGTTTTGTATTTGAAATAACTTATTTATCTGATTATTCTGTATTATAAATAAATCCCACTAATTTTAAACTGTATAATTTTCACAAGAAAAACACTTGAAATTAATAAAAAAATATATATTAATAATTAAACTAATAAATAATACCCAATATGTTTTACAAATTTGTTAATAATTCACTTATAAATTGACGGGCTTTTTTTAGTACGTAATTTGGTAAAAACTTTTCTATTTATGAATTTTAAATATATTTCTTTAAAATTATATTAATTATTTTTCCTTCAAATGACATCACATATTCATTATTATTTTATTTATTGTGTAGAAAAATACGTTAAATTTAAATTAAATTTTGTTTTCTATAATTTTTATTAATATACATCAAAGCATTCTTTTGCAAGTCAAACCTAATTTACTGCAGAATATAAAATATTTGTATCCTACGAAAATTTGTATATTAAGGGAATAAGCAATAAAGTCAATGAATAAAATATTATTAATATAAAAAAGAAAGTTTACATTGAAACAATTTATCCTTTATTGAGAAAACCTTTCCAATTAGTTCCACAGTTCAGTTTTAGTGTGAGTGTAAGACCCTTCAATTTTGACCATTATGTAATTACTTAAACAACCAAATCAAAGCCCTTCGCATGTTTGGACATCCGTTCTATTGATTACTTTGTACATTTGCATTTTGCATGGCTATACAAATTTTGATTAACAAATGGAATACCACTCCCCGGAGCTGGCCAAGTGTAATTAACAAAGTTGACGTGAAACAAGCGTTTAGATTTGCTTTAATCACTTTTATGACTTGTTAAACATGAATCGCCCGGCGGCCACACGCCGAAATGCATACAAATATATAAATAGATACTTACGAGTAGATACAGATACAAAGATACAAAGATACACAGATACTTACGTGTATATGGCCAAGGGGCATTTTGTTGACTTTGCGGTTTTTTGGCCAGACACAAATATTTGACTACCAATTTGCATGCATCGTTGCGGCTTGGCCAAAAATATAAAACCGAATACGTGTGGCAAGGGAACACGTGCCCAGGAAACCGCAGGATCCTGTCCATAATGTATCATATTTTGAATTATTTTACATATTCATATCGATCATAAATCGGGAGTCAGCATTTTGTGCGTTCGAAATCAATTAATACTCATTAGACTGGCCTGGTTAGTTGGCCTGGCGCCCGAAATAGCCAAACTCAAGTGGGCCCTAATACCTACAGTGTTGGCCAGGCCAACGATAAGTGAGCTGTCCGCCTGTGGCTAATATATGATGCGATACCAAAGTTCAATGCAAGTGGATGCCACATCAAACGTGGCCGATAGCAAAATAATTGTCAAGTGCAAATGGCCAAATGGAATCTCACCCAGTTTACAGTAAAAATGTATGAAAATGTTTTCAATTTATTTACGATTTGTTTTGATTTGCTTGCTACAATCTTTATGATTTCAATTAGACCAACTCTCTGGCCATAAATCTTCAATATTGTTTATAAACACATATGTGCCGGATGGCAGGTCTAAACGCTATTGAAAGGTAACTAAATCAGTTAACAGACTATCATCATAAATTAGCATTTAGGCCAGGATGATAAAGTTGAGCAAATGTCAAAGTGAACAATTGTGCAATTTTATTTTACATCGCTTTGAAATGTAAGATTTTGCAAAGAATTCTCGACCACAAAAAAAGCTGTTTAAAAAAAATATAAATTTTCTTAATATAACTTTATTTTGTTGCAGTAAAATAAATATTTAAATTGTTGTAACGATGCTGAATACCTTAACAGTGCTGTATACGTTAACACTGTTGTATATATTAACAGTGCTGTATACCTTTACAGTGATAATATATATATACTTATATATATATATAGATTTCCTTAATAAAATAAATATAAATATAAATAAATAAATAAATAAATATTTAAATTGTTGTAACGCTGCTGAATACATTAACAGTGCTGTATACGTTAATAGTGCTGTATACGTTAACAGTGCTGTATACATTAACAGTGAGTACATCTGTTGAAGCGCTAGCGACTTTTCTGGAAAGTTTTCCCAAAATTTTCTTTTATAGAAATCTTCATCTGAAAATTACGAACAAATGAAAACAAAATTTGAGCCAAATCTCAATTTATGAATACCTATACATATCTATTGCACAATTTTTATGTATATGAATACCACAAAATAACATACAAATCCAGGAAAAATAATACAAAAATAAAAACCCATAAAGAAAATAATTATTTAAGTAATTTGAACTTTTATCACCTGACAAATTTCGCTATCAAAAATCGAGCTCACCATATTCTTATTAAATTAAAAAATGAAACTTTAATATGAAACAAAGCAAATAAATGTCTAAAGTATCAAAAAAACAATAAAGTATCAAAAGAACAAGATTATTTGATAATCTGGAATTTACTGATATAACAATATCGGCGCGTGTTTGATTCTATTAACTGATATCTCGTGTCATATAAAAGGGGCCGGGCCCACAAAACTAAAGAGTATTTTGCTATATTAAATAGCTAGAAATTTGAGTTTGTAAAATGTATAGTTTTTTAACGCATTGCCAGATCTAAACATTGGAATTTAATTTCTTTCTGGACGCTCTAGTTAAGTATAGAACTGATTTTTTTGACAAATACAAAAGTAGAGCAGGATTTTCCCGAACATAATTATGACAAGTTTTTGTCATTGTTTCGAGAACTGACTAACAAACCTGCTACTGTTTGAAATCAAAACCTATCCTACCTTATCAATTTCACAATGCTGACAATAATGTTGGGTTTTTCCGACACTTGTAGTAAGTGTAATCAATGGGGGTCCAAAAATCGTTTCGTGCGTCACGTCACGTCACAGCCCCCATAATGAGTGGCAAAAAAATGCAATCAGTAATTGGTCTTTGATATTGTTTGGCGCCACGGATTATAGTATGTTCAGTTCCGGAGATTAGCGTACGGACATCCAGCACAAAGGTAGCCGAAAGTCAGCAGTTGGCTACAAAGTTCAAGTGCTCAAACAATTTTGGATATTATATGGCCGGGAATGCCAATCCGTTGAGCCGCTGGCTGTCAACATAGCACAAACAATTTACTAGCCAAAAGCCAAACTGGCAAATTAAATTGTTAAGTTTATTAAACGACGTCGATAGCGCCAAGTCAAAAGGCCAGCCGCTGTCGACCAAGTTTGGGTTTGGCCAAAATAAAAAATCAGCAGCTGTAGGTTGTAAGTTGGAGAGGCAATTAGTCAGATAATAAGCTGCGTTTTTAATGTTGGCTTTTGTTTTTGTTGTCTTTTGGCATGGCAAGTTAACAACAAAACTGGCCAACAGATCTTAAAGCCGACCACCCACGTGGCCAATTAGTTTGATGAGTGGATTTGTCAGTTGCAGACATTTATTTCATTTTCAGCTAATTGCAACAAATTAATCAACATATTTTTATAAATTTTTATAAAGCTAAAAGTTGCTTTTAGATAACTTGAAAATTAAATATTGAAATAATATTAATATTATTAAATTTTTTTACATTTATTACTTGAAATTGTGTACTGAACTTTGATATTAAATTTTTTATTCAATTTTGTTAGCTTATTGAGGTCTTGTTAAATATTTCTGGAAGATTGAATTGAATTTTTTATAGCTTACAATTGTGTAAAGAAACTGAGTTACTAAATTCAATAAAAATTAAAATAAATTGTAATATAAAATAAAAATATTTTTTAGTGAACATAAATAATTGGGTTTATTCTTTTAGCAGCTTTATAAAGTTGTGAACCGATTTTAATAAAATTTGGCTGTTTTTTGATAAACACATAAGACAAATAAATTGTAATTTTAATAATTATCTTGAAAATCCAAAAAAGTGACTTCCTTGGATCGATATTTTAACAGATTTTTCCTATGGCAGCTACAAATTGAGATACTAAATTCAATAAAAAATAAAATTATATTTAATGAAAAATAAAAATATTTTCTAGTGAACATATATATCTATGATTATTCTTTTGGCAGCTTTATGAATTTATGAACCGTTTTTTAATAAAATTGGGCTGTTTTTTGATTAGCACATAAGACAAATAAATTTTAATTTTAATAATTATCTAGAAAATCAAAAAAGGTACTTTTCTTTCATATATATTTTAACAGATTTTTCCAATGGCAGCTACATAAAATAGTAATTTGAACAGAGATTGTCAGAGGGGATATTTGGCGATCCCTGAATGCCTTAAAATTAAAAATAAAATATAAATATTAACGAGATTGTCGTACAAATCTATATGTAATAAAACCAAAAATAAAGGCACAAAATCTCAGCTTAAATGCTTCAAAGACTTTTTTAAAATATATTAGAATTTGCTTAATTAAAAAGAGATAAAATATAAGCCTTAAGTAAACTAGTTGTTGTGCAAAATTCATTTATTTTTATAATTTATATTTTTACACTTTAAAGAAAAAATTATCAAGTCGTAAGTTTTATGCCCGTGTGAATTAATAGACACTTTTGGGGTCAATTATTCCAGGTGCAAGCGAACAAATCGACTCGAATTTTTTATATATTATCCCGTATATAAATATATATATTCTGCGACTGTTACATACATTTGCAGTGATTTAGGACCCACCCACCCGGTGCGATTGTAAAAAAACCTTGATTGTGATTAAAACAATAAACCATTTATACAATCGATTGTGTCTTGGATTGTCTTTTAATGCGTGATATAAATTTTAAAAAATTATATAATAAGTATACTTTAATGCATTTTAAAACAAATTCATAAATTAACTTATTTTTGCACAACACAAGCCCCCACAACGTCCAAAACACTTGCCACTAGTCAGGGAGCTCTTGGGATTAGAATACTTGGAATACAGTTGACTCTTCAGCAAAGTTTGCTTACATGGACTACACTCGAGAAAAGTTGTCTAGTCATTTTATTATAGGGTATAAATTCCGGCTAAAGTCGTTCACTAGGTTATTGGCGCATGCCAGACAAAAAACAAATTCTTACTACTACGAGTAGGAATCACATGAAATGCATTATTGGAATTATTTGCTTCTAGTTCTTAACTAAGACTTCACATCGTCTGAGACGCTTAAGATAAGACAATTTATTTTATTTTTTAAGGGCTAAGACTAGACACAATGGCCATCTGAAGTACCTGATTGAACTTTAGACCATAAAGTTAATTTTAGTAAATAACAGCGATAAGCTCATGTCTTGTGGAATATTTTACCAATTTACTTTTACCCCCAGCACACAGTCCACATCTCAAGTAGATTGTATAAGAATTTTTTTGTTTTGGACACGTAAAACTTTGTAATAATATCAAGATGATTAATTTGTTTTTTTCGTAAAAGTCACATGGCATCACTTAAGTTTTATATGCCATAGGACACTTTGTTTTGTATTTCGCCAATAAAAAAACACTCGACTATCACTAAGGCAAACCCAACATATTTTGAATTATAAGTATTTTGCAACAATCTAATCGGTAGCCCGTCTAAATGAACATTCTTGTGATGTCACTGCGATAGGCAATGACTTAAGAAATTCTTTTACTTTGGCCAACTTAACAACACCAGTTGGCAACAGTTTCAATGATTTGCAAATAATTACTATTACTATTAACGATATTATCTTGGAACGCCTGTAGTTAGGCAATTGTATTTTTATATAGATGACTCAATGTGCAATAAATTACAAAAATCAGTGGGTTAGATGACCGGCAAGACATATAAAAAATTAAATATTATGTAAAACTTCTGACTGCGCAATACTCTGTTCACAGTTTGTTTACTTTTGTTAAATACAAGGATGGAAAAAGGTTAAGCAATAATCTTAATTTTTTAATGAAATTAAAAATATTGGATAGAGTTGGAGAGGGGCTTGAGTTGGGGAGAGTGTGGGAGAGAGGGTGTGTGTTTGTACTTGAATCTTAAAAAATCACCATCAACACAGACCTTATATAGTGACTGCTAAAACCTTTTGAGAATTACAGGCAGAAATGTAAACTTGTGCAAAATAAATAAAAAAAAATTGTTTTTAATATTTTTAAAATACTTTTTTCTAAATTTAAATAATGCACTGTATGCTTTTTAAAATTTATTTATTTATTTAGTGCATTGGGTTGGCAAGAATGTCATGTCGTATTTTTTATCAATTCAATATAAGTCAATATTAAAAAATAAATTAAAATAATAGAAATATAAAATAATACATTTAAATATTTAAAATAATTCATTTTTTACTTTAAATAACATTAAAAATTAACAGAAAAGAGACATGGCAGTTTAAAACATTGCAATCTTATTAATTTTGTGTGTTAAGTTGACAAGAGAGTCATATTGGATTTTTTAATTATTAGTCAATATTAAAAATAAATTAAAATATTAGAAAAAATAGCAATATATTTAAGTCCACATTTTTTTAAGTTAAAATAACATTAACAAAGAACAGTAAAAAAAAACTTGACAGTTTAAAACATTGCACTTTTTTTTTTTTTTTTTCTAACTAGGTTGTGTAATAATTAAAAAATCAAACTTACTATTTTTTTTTGACTAAAATAAGACAATTTGTGAGACCCTTTAATATTATTATTGTTTATATCTTTGCAACTGGTTGAATAAGATCGTTGCCTTTTATTTTTAAAATATATATAAATGTTTAATATACTATTAATTATTTTTTTATAGGATGCAATAATAGAGTGGATTACTATCTATTAGGTATATAAAAATTAAGTTAAACTATGCTTTGTGAGATGAAAAAAACACAACAAAATTAAAATAATTTAAAAATACCCACCAAAAAAAAATTTTATTTATGAAAAAAATAATTTTATTACCCTAAAAAACTAAAAAAAAATAAAAAAAAAAATTTAGAAAAAAAATCGAAAAAAGCTATGTTTAACTGTTTAAGTTTGGAAACTTCTTTTGTGCCTCAAAGTAATCAGGCTACTCATCTACTCATCACACATTTTCAACTTAATCAAATATAATCTCTTCAAAATTTCACCAATCACTAATTCACGTCGACTTTAATGCTCTTACAAGACACTCTCTGCTCAATTGCCGCAGAAATGGGTAATCCAATATCGAGTGCGTCACCAAACAGCCAAGAGAGAAGCAAACCAATGAACCAAGTAGCCTGTCAGCACAGTCAAGTCTCAGGCGTGCTGACAATAGCCCATTATCGAGGATTACAAGGCCAGGCAACAAAAGGACGCAAAGGAGTAGGAGTGGGAGCAGGAGCAGCACTCTGCATGGATCACAAATCACCATTGTGCGATGAACAATGAAGATGGACGCATGTCCATGTCGATGAATTTGAATCGATTGACAGTTGCTTCGCCCTGCCCGGCCACTCCTCCCCCCGTTTCCCGCTGCCCGCCTGCTCATCCCTGTCCATTGGGCCATTGTCAATCAGTGTTCAATCAAATGCTTGCATTTTTGGCTACTTCCTTGCTTCCAAAAGGAGCCACCCACATGACAGAACACACACAACATATCCACTTCCACATTATCCAGACAAAACGGAAGTCCTCGCATGCGGGTCCTCTCTGGTCCTGTGCGTCCTTTGTCTTGTGACCCTAATCGCTTTAAACTGTGCCAAATTTTCTTAGGGGTTGCTCCCGTTTTTATTGCGTGGGCGTTAACCGTTTTATGGACACCCGGAACTATTGCAATTTTCATTATTGAGCTCATTAATGGCAAACGCGTGTCCAGCCGACAGTTTATTGTATTCCATTCATATTGTAGCGGGATTTGGGTAGTTCTCTACGAAATTAGAGTTTTCTAAAGGCTAAGAAAAATAGTAATTGCAATGTGCTCAAAATTACCCGAAAAAATTTCGTATATTTCCAAAGAATTGAGAAAACAATTTAAAACTTATTGTATGGTTTACAGAAAACTACCTTTTATTAGACTAAATACTGTAACAAATTTTAGCTGCATATTTTTGTATGTAATATTATTCCATAGTGAATTAAATAAATTTATTGATTTTAGGCCACATTTTTGACAAAACTTAAATTAAAGCTTTCACTCTTAATTTTTACTTAAAAATTTAATTAATTCAATTAATATTAAACTTCTGATTTCATGTTTCTATTTTGAATTTCACTTTTTCGACTTGACATTGCAATAACATGTTATCTAACAGAGCCTGCACTACACACAAAACGACAACAGCAGCAGCTTTAACAGCTAATACAACAGGTTCGATGTGATGCGCTGTTAGCTAACAGCGAATTTAAAATCACGCTGCTGTTAAACGCATTTATCGCATGCTACAAAAAATGTAAGCAGCAACAATTGCAGAAGCAGCAACAGCAGCAGCAGGCATAATAATTGCCACACACACACAAACGTATACTCTTACAGTTGGGTATTATAAATTGTTAGAGGCAATATGTAACAGCGATATATTAAAGTGTGATAAGTCGACAAAATTAATGAAATTAAGTTATATTAAATTAAATACGCCAATCTTGATTAAACTTGGTAAAACTATATAAAACTATTTATATAGTTATACCTATATCAAATTGTTGCTATCAAAGTAAAATCTAGAAAAACGAGTTTAAATATATTATGTTTTATATATTAAGAATAAAAAGAACAAACTCTGCAGTCTCTATCTTGATTTATTTGTATTTTAATTTAAAATCGAAAATCATAAAAAAAAATTGAAAATTATACAATATAATATTTATATAGATATAAAAAAAAATATGAAAAAAAATACAACTTTTTTTATAAAATTAAAATTTAATAAACTATAATTCAATTTTTAAAAATATATTTAAAACAAACACGCAATACTTAACTCTTACACCGATTTTGATTACGATCCAACCACTATATCATATATAGCTAAAATGTGACGGCTTGTTCGACATGCAACATGTTTGTTGTGCAGCTCTGCCGCCGCTGCTGCCGCCACAGTGTTGGCCGTATCCCGTATCCAACAACAACAGCAACAAAAAAATGTCGCACGTTTCGTTTCGGTTAGTCTCGATAATTCAATCGCCCTGCAAAGACGTTCAACGTCGCTGCCACCAACAACGTTTGCGACTTACAGTCTCTGCTATTTGTTGTGGTCTCTCGTACTCTCGTATATCTCCATTTACCGTTACGCGTGCAACACTACTTAGGTGGCAACGCCGCAAGTTATCAAACGACAAAAAAAAATAAAAATAAAATAAAAAACAAAATACAGCTAATCAGTAGCCGCAAAATATTTAAGTGCAATACGTGACAGGTGCTGAAAATTGTTGTTGTTGCTTTTTAGCAAGCGGAAACGGAAGTGCCGCCGCCGCCCCAAATGTCAGTGCCAATGTGTGTGCGTGTGTGTGTTGTGCCGCCAGCAATTGTTATTGTTATCTAACACATTTTTTGGGTCACTTAACGAACAGCAAAAAATTATTGCAAAAATTGTGACAAATAAAAAAAAATTTTAAAAAGTGCAAAACGCTTGCAATTGATTTAATTATTGCCCAAAAAGGATTTAAATTGCCACGCCTACAATTGGTACTACAACCTCAATGTCAGCAATATCAAACGGAGGTGTTATCTTGCCAGACGTTGACGAGGATAAAAGGACGACGACGTTGCAATTTTAGTTTACTGCTCAGCTGGCAGTAAATGGGTTAAAATTATGTACATTAATCGCCGAATGAATGTCGAATCAGTTAAAAAGACTGCTCTTTTTTATTGTAAGTAAAGCTTTAAAATAACGCAAAATATTTATAGAAGGAACAGCTTGAAAATATATCTAGAACATCCCAAAAACTGACCTTGACAAATGCCAAAATATAACAATTTCTATAATAAATTTGACTTATGTATATTCCAATACTTGAACAATCTTTAAAATTTAAAATAAACAACAACAATTTCTGGAATAAATTTGGCTTATATATATGCCAATACTTAAACAATCTTTAAATTCAAAATAAATAAATTCAACCTTTACTTGATAGTCAATCATAATTTTAAAAATATTTTAAATTTAATGAATATTTTTGCATAAATGTACATATATATAAGTTATGTTGCAATATTTAAACAATCTTTAAGATAAAAATAAATAAATTTAACATATATCTTATACTCAATCTTGACATTAAATATATTTAAAATTTAAGACAAATTTTGCATTTAAATGGGCCGATGGGAGAGGCTAGGTGCTGACAGGCGGGGTACAATAAATCTTTTAAATTGCAGTACAGACAACTATAAAAATAATAATAATTATTTTTAGCCTTTTCTTATATATGAAATCAATCTTTCTAACGATTAATATAGCAAGCGGTATTCTTCTGCTGTATAAAATAATAAATCCACAATTATTGCATTACACAGACAGTTAATATATATTTCTTAAAATACCTTCAAGCAATTTAAAAGTGCATCGATTTCTTTGACATTTTAAAAACATTTTAAGAATGTGCATGAAATTTTACATTAGCCACAGTTGAAATGAAAAGAATAATATTAAGCCAAGGTTTTATTTACACATACCGTATCTTACAAGAGGCAAAATAAATTAAAATTTAAATATAAAATTAAAAACAAAAAAAAAAAACAATTTTTAGAGCTAAAAGCCCAGTAGCTAGCGTTTATTAATAAAAGAAGATTAAGAATTAATATTAAGAAATTAATTCCTTATCTACTTTTATTAATATTAAGAAATTAATTATTATTATTAAGAAATTAATTCTTAATCTACTTTTCTTAATAATAATAATACAAAATTATAATTTTTGTATAATTGAATAATTTCTTTGTTTATACAACGATACTTGACTTAAATATAACTCTGTGTAAAATATATTTATTATTGAATAATTTCTTCGCTTATAAAAAGATAATCGACTTAAATATAACTCTGTGTAAAATTAAAGTATTATTGAATAATTTCTTTATTTATAAAAAGATACTTGACTTAAATATAACTCTGTGTATCGGTTTATAAAATATTGTATTTAGAATGCAGCATTGTTTAAATACAAATATCTCTTTATTGTGGATATAAAATCATACAAATTAAAGGTTTGAGGTTGGCATATATGTATAAATATAATTGTATTAGTATATTGGTATTATAAAGTGTAAAAGTAGATCTATAACAATAACTGCAGCCATAATAATATCGAAAAACATTTTGTGCCACAAGGGCGTCGCCAGCTTTCCACCAAAAGGGTTCTAAGCTCACATTTCTATATTTCCAATAAACAAATCTTATAGAGGGGACCCCCACTTAACTACGCCCTTGCACACCCAAAACACAAACCTATATATATATACAGATCCATTCATGTTGCTGGCATAACCTTATCTTCATTCATAATTTCATCAACCCAAAAAGTATATAAACCAGTCTAAACTATTGTATAGGGCCTTGCCATGTCGCACGTTCATTTTATTTATTAGAACTCTGTCGATAATTACAAAATAATGCGTTTTACCCCCCTCCAAATGTATCTGTATCTTGAACAACAACAAGTAACTACAGGTAGCGTTAACTATGCTTGGGAAAATACTATAGAACAGCAAATGAAATGAGGTTAGGCGAAGCATAAATTTCCAGTGTTAGGAAGGTGTAGGCGATAGTGCCCCCAAAGGCATTACAAAGTACAGGTTTTTGATAAGATTTCTCGGTTTCGATTTCAGTTTCAGTTTCAGTTACAAATTGTTGTCTTCCTCAAACTTTAGAAACAGAACCTCAATAAGTAGTTCAGGAAGTGCCTGTAGTAACTTGGCTAATTTGTGGTCGCTACTTGTGATTGAGGCTGTGCTTACGAGTATGTTCCAATCTCAAGGGGCCTTGACTGGAGTGAAGTACCCTGGAGTGTTGAACATGTGCGTGGGGGAGGGCATAGTATGTGTGTGTGTATACCCTAAACTCGCTGGGTGGTCTTCAAAGTTGGAGGGTTTTGGTTGTGGCGCCAAACAATTATAATTATGGGCGCAAAGGGTTTGATAATCTAATGAAAACTTAAGTATTGAAAGAGAGATATAATCGTTGGCAAATCTAATATTAGCGATAAAGGCAACTAAATGGGTTAAGAGGTAGTAGTAAAGGTATTAAAAAAAAGAGAAATTTATAAAAAAAAAAATAAAAAAAATTAAAGCTTAATAAATAGAAACTTAAAGAAAGTAGAAGACTGTAAGGTAATAATGGTAAACAGAGAACGAAAAATATTAATTAATAAATAGAGACAAGCATTTTAAAAAGAATATACAAATGTTTGACTGAAACAAAATTAAATTTATAGACAAATATTTTTACCATTCAAGACTTCATTTTTTATTAAAAAAAAAAATAAATAAATAATAAGAAAAAATAATGATAAAAAGAGGGTAAAATATATTTCAATAAATTTTATTTTTTTTTTAATATATATTAATAACACCATGCATTTGAAGAGGGACAAGCATTTCAAAAGGAATGTAAAAATAATTGACTTAAAAAAAAAATAAAAATATTTTTTACAAGTATTTCATTCTTTATTGAATTAAAAAAAAATAAATTTTTAAAATAAACATATTTTTTTTAAAAAAAACAATTGTTTATATTTATAATACACTTAAATAGGAACAGGAACTAATTATTGTTTTGAGCATTAATTGCTTAAATAAAGGAAGGACCAAAAGAATCATTTATTGTGAAATTTAATTTTTTTTTAATAAGAAGAGTCGAAAGATTCCATTCCCAACAGATAAATAAACATGAACAACATTAAGGCAGTAAGAAAATAATTTATATACAAATAAAAGCTAAATAAATAAAAACTAATATAAAAAGAATAGCAGCTGCCTCTATTAAATAACCAAGAATATTGTCCTTCAACATAGCGTATATATTAAAAAAAGAAATCAAAAATTAATGTTGATGATGATTAAAGAAGCAATTGATATCAAAGTTTATGTAATTAAAGAACAGCAGAAAGGTCAGCTAACTGGAGAAGAAAACATATTACGTCTTAAGTTAAGAGATTTTATTTAATGTGATATTTAAATAAAACTAACACTATATCCCCTGGGACAGTGTCATTAATAATTGAAACTTATATAATTTCATTAGGCTTTTTCTATGCTTTTATTACATTTAAGAAATATTATAACGTTTGCTTGTCTGGGACAGCACAGATTGTCTGTCAGAAAAAATAAATAAATAAATAATACTTTAATTAGAATTTACAATTAGACTTTGTAATACATTATTTTCAGTTTTTTACTGAATACATATCGATCTTCTATTTTTAATTGAAAAGCTATCTTTTATTTAATTACTTTATGTTTATTTTCTTTTTTTGCAACTATTTTAGAATTAACAAACAAAAAAAAAGGAGTTTTACTGTAACTTTTTGGAGTAAATTTAATACATTTAAAAAATTTTATTTTTTATTTTTTTTTTTGTTTTTTAATTTTAAGGAATACGGGCATCGCCAAATATCCCCTTTGTGACCTTGTTTATCTGTTAATTAACCTAGTAGGCGCACCGGCTAAACTCTAGGGTTAGCTTATTTATTTTTTTAATTTCATACAAAAAAAAAACGCCAAAAAATTATTATATAAATTTCAGAAATTAGAATTTCATTAAAAACAAGTATTTGTGAGCACCGACTATACAAGATAAAATTCGACTCTGTTTCAGATTGAAGGTTTAAATAAATGTGTGTATATTTGTGGACCCTTCATATTGTTAATGCGTACGAGTTATTTATTAAAATTATTAAATTATTAAAATTATTATAATTATTAAAATTAAAATTATCCTCCTACGTGTTTCGGTACATCTTGTACATTATTTATTAAAATTATTAAATTATTAAAATTATTATAATTATTAAAATTAAAATTATCCTCCTACGTGATTCGGTACATTTGTACATTTTCTCAAAGAAAAGTTAACTTTTTCTCTGGCTAGATAAGGTTACAAAAATAATTTGTAAATTTTGCCAATGGCAATCTATCTAACAATTTAATTGCGTAATTTATTAGGTTGCATTTCAATCAATTAAAAGCCATAGATTCAGTGAACAGTTGAGGCTTAGCTTTGTACCTGAGTATGGCTCAATTCAGTTGCACTTAGATTTACAACCTGACCTGACACAATAATAAAACAATCAAGTATTATAGCTATAGTTGACAAAAAAAAATAAATAAAAAAATATAAAAAAAATAATAAATTCATTATATCAAAGGCATGATTATGAATGAGTGTAATAAAATATCAAAGAGACAACTAATCAAACATGATAAATTACCGTCAGGCGACTACCGAACTACACACGCACTCTGGCGGAGAGGAGGGGGTTGGCGGGGCATATAAAGGCGCAGGGGGGAATAGTTTTGTATGTCGTCTAACAAGGTGTAAACACTGGTATGCAATTTAGCTTTTTTTGTATTTTGTGTATCTGTTAGATACAATATTGATTGCCTGTTATAGATACGTTGCGATAGCGATAGCGATAACGATAAAAAATGCTCTGTCTCTCTCTCTCTCTAATGCTTTCTCTGTCTCTCTCTGTTTATTCCTTATTTTCAGGTGGTGATTTCAGGTGCATTATGTACAGTAGAAGATTACGTAATAATGTCACAGTGTGCACACAACAAAGCCATACACCTAGCTGCGGAAGGAACAGTCTCAGTGACAGACATTTCACAGATACGTAAGTACCCAATAAATTTACAACTTTAAAACTCCCAAAAAAAATCTCAGATCCAAACAAACCAAGTCCCGAGCTCAAGTGTTCCTGTTACAATTTTTTAATTTTAGTTTTCTACCCATCTCTTTCTCTGCCTCAGTTTATCTCTTTCTTGCTCTGTGAGATTTTTTTTGTTTATTAGAAATGTGTGCAGGAAATGCCATCACATTCGTATTTAAGGCATCTTATTTAACAATTTCAACCAGCAGCCTTTCACAAACAAAAAAAAAAACCTTCAAATTATTCAGCAACAATGTTGTTGTTGTTGTTATTTATTATTGTTTGTTGTTGCTTTCATTTCCATCACAATGACAATAGCCGGTAAATGTGAGAATGCATACAAAGTAACCCTTACCATTCCAACCAATCCCATTCCGACCTATGCCACATCCACTTGACCAGGCCAAAACTCAGACTACCATTACAACAAATTTAAACTGTTCAATATTTGACTCAGCTATTAACAATGATGGAAACGTGTTCGACTGTCATTTACATTTATCTCACATAACTCAAAATATGCTCTGATGCGAGAACTAAAACATTTGAAAGTTCCATAATCTGAATAATAAGCTGTAACAGAAAATATATTTAAAAAAAAAAAAACACTTTTTAGAATTGCCGATAAATTCCATAATATTTACTACTATATATACTTGTAATTTTCTGAACAGTTTATAAAGTAAACTATTTTAGCAAAACATCAAAAATAATAACAATTTTGAAGTAGCTTTCAAAATATTTTATTATGAATTTTATTTATTATCATAATTATATTTTGTCGAAAGAGTGGGAAATTAAAGCTATACTCGAAAAAGGTTTGAATTAGGAACCATAACTATTATGACTTGTAAAATTAAAATTACAATATAATAAAAAATTTAAATTGTTTTTATATTAGTAAAAAAAATATTCCCTATTTTTAATTTTTCAACAAAAAATCTTTGCATATTTAATTACTATTTTTAACTTCATTTTAAAAATAAAAAAAAAAACATAATATATATTTATATATACATGTATTTGGCGATCCCCGTATGCCTTAATAATAGAAACAAAAAAAAAAAATATCAGATATTTTTCAATACTCATTTTAAACATTTAATACAATTATTTTTTTTAAATTATATTTTAAAAATAAAAAACTGATTTTTTCAGAATTCAAAATTTAATTTAAATATCAAGAGTAATACTTGCAACTTTTAATTTATAAATAAAAAAAATTAGTGATTTTCCAAAATTTCAATTTAAATATCAAAATAAATATTTTCCGAGTTTTATTTTATAAATAAAAATGTATTTATAAATTTTTTTTAATCTTACATTTATAATGTGAAACAACTATAAATATGTTTCAAATTTTATTGTAAAAATGCATTTTTTTTTTATTTTTTTTTTCCATTTAACTGTACTGTTATTCTTCAACAAATTAAATTAAATTTATCAAACAATAATAACAAAAACAACTTAACAAAAAAAAATAAATAAATTAAGTCTGGTTAATAGAAAAACAAAACAACTTAAAAAAAAAAAAAAATTAAGACTCTATAATAACATTTATATCCCCTTGATGCAAATCAAAAAGTTTTTAATCAGTTCGTAGTTCAGGAAATATTCTAATTTATTACCAATCTACATAGGCTAAGTTTTATCGTTATTGTTGAAATACCTCTTGAAAATTGATTCCGAACCAAATAAAACATTTTTATTTAATACATTTCCATGCCAGTTTAATAACAGACAAGATTCAATTCAAATTTAATTTTTACATTTTTAAAATACGTAAATATATTTTACAGATTTGCGAACTTATTTATAATTTTACCAGCACTGCTCTGGACTAACCAAAAGCTGTTTCCAGATTTGTGAACCACAACAAGTCAACGCTTTGCATATCTATGCGATTTGCGATTTGGTGCATAAATTTTCAAATTTATTGCCAAGTCTGTTTAAGTAAAAAAATAATAAAAATTTGCACCGATTCGAGGCAACTTTCACTGGACTTTGCCGGCATGCCACAGACCATTTCTGAGCCGTCTGTCTCCCCGGCTGCCCGCACAGTCCGCAGAGCCCGCACACCAGCAACAACCAATGACCATGGCTAATTAGAGCCGCTGGCTGCAGCTGGCTTAAAAATGGTGTACCTAAAATGTAACTTGTAGCAAGGGTCCGAGGGATAGAAACCAGCACGAGCTATGTGACAGCAGGACCTTAAATATCCTAACGTCATTGCATTGTTTTTCACTCTGTGTTTTTGCACATTTTCAAGCAGCACAGCAAATGGTTAACAACAGGTGCAAAATGTTGTTGCGAGTGCGCGTGAAAATTTCCAGCTGGATATTTAGCTTGAAAAAAGGGACAGCGGCACTTAAACCTAATGTGCGAAAAGTTCCATTGTCAATTTACACGCCTACAAAAGGTTCTCAGATTCTGTTTCATTCATTTGCATGACAGCAGCCCGTGTAAGCTCAGGTAGGACATGGCTTAACATAGTATATTTTTGGTTTTTATGAATAAACAAAAAAAAAATTTGGTTTGGTTTAGGTTTTATTTACAAGCCACCAGGCCACTAAGTCCCTGGGTTTAACCCGACGTTCACTTGTTCTCAACATCAATTTGTGGGTATTTTCCCAAGGCTCAAGGCTAGGCTTATCAGTGTTTAGGTGGAATTAGGCAAAAAAGAAAAAAAAAAAAAATATAGTAAAAATAATTATTATTTGCGTGGCTTCAACTTACTTTATTCAAAAAATTAAATTTTTTATATATATTTTTCCATAGTTAGAATATTATATGCATTTAATTGCACCCGGATGGCCAGCTGATCCGCTCCTGTGCTCGTGGCAAATGAATCTTGATATTTCAATAAATTTAACCCGACGCTGACTTGTTCTCAACAAGGCTCAAGGCTAGGCTTATCAGCGTTTACAAGAAATTAGAAATTTTACCACAAAAAAAAAAAAAAAAATTCCAATAAAAATTAAAATTATTATTCTTTGCGCGGCTTTAACATACTTTAGGCAAAAAATTGAATTTTTAATATATGTTCTTCCCTGACTAAAATACTATATGCATTTAATTGCACCCGCATGGCCAGCTGATCCGCTCCTGTGCTCAAGCGCCTCGTAGCAAATAAATCTTGATATTAATTATTAATTTAAACCGATGCTGACTTGTTCTCAACAAGGCTCAAGGCTAGGCTTATCAGGGCTTATGAGGAATACAAAAAAAAAATTAAAAATTTAAATAAAAATAAAAATAATTATTCTTTGCGTGGATTAAACATGCTTAAGGCAAAAAATTTAATTTTAAATATGTTGTTCCCTGACTAAAATGCTATATGTATATAATTACACCCGCATGGCCAACTGATCCGCTCCTGGGCTGACATTTGACATTTCAATCAATTTAACTCGACTCTGACTCGTTCTCAACAAAGCTCAAGGCTAGGCTATCAGTGTTTTTAAAGAATAGGGCAATCAGCAAAAAAAAAAAAAAAAATTAAAAGTAATTGTAATTATTATTTGCGCGGTTTAAACATACTTTAGGCAAGAAATTTAATTTTTAATCTATATTTTTTCCTTACTTTAATACTATATGCATTTAATTTCACCCGCATGGCCAGCTGATCCGCTCCTGTACTGACATTTGACATTTCAATCAATTTAACCCGACTCTGGCTAGGCTAGGCTTATCAGTGTTTATAAGGAATAAAGCATTCAGCAAAAAAAAAAAAAAAAATTAAAAGTAATTGAAATTATTATTTGGGCGGTTTAAACATACTTTAGGCAAAAAATTTAATTTTTAATATATTTTTTTTCCCTAACTTAAATACTATATGCATTTAATTTCACCCCCATGACCAACTGATCCGCTCCTGTGCTCAAACGCAATTAAGCGCCTCGTGGCTAATGAATCTTGACATTTCAATCAATTGAACTTGCAGCACTTTCACCCACCCCAAAAATAAACATGAGACCACAACAAATAGCCACAAACGAGCAGAGTTTCCACAGTTTCACGGCACAACAAATCCCCAGAAAACAGCAGCACGACAATAAATCACGTGATTTAATTTGAGACTAACGTGAAAATGCCAAAGGCGAAAATTGTTGAGGTTGTTGTTGGTATGTTGTAAAACAAAAGGGTAGCAAACGGTTCACATATGTATGGCCGGTATTAGAGCTAGAAGCCCGGGGCTATAAAACATTTTATAGCTCATCATGTGCGGTCATAAATTTAAGAACACAATCATTTCTCTATCTCTATTCCTCCTACCTCACTCCCATTGACGGGTGTCCAGGGCGTTGCCCAATCAACACCTCACCCTCGATAGATACCGAGTGTACGTACGGCGCTCATGTAACAAGTTCGAAACTGTTAATTTCTTGATCAAATAGACAAGGGTTTACGTATAGTTCCAAGTCCCAAAAGATCATTGTTTTATATGCCGGATGCCGCCGCCTCTGGGAATTCTCTTTGCCCAGCAATTGCCCAAATGCGAGATTTTGTTTGCCTTGTAGTTCATTAAAAATGTTTAGCATCGTTGGGCATCGTTGAAGGCTGCAGCGCCAGCTATCAATCAAACCAATATAAAATATAAAAATTCGAATTTTAACCCAACCCAATAGTGATGACTGATAAGCAAACATTTGATATCTTTATGATAATAATGCTATTTTTGTCACATACGCGTCTATCTTATCATAATCAATATGATAATTGTCTAAATATATTTTATACTCAATTAACAGTCAAGCCGCTCCCTTATAGAAACAAATGTCTTTCAAAGATATAAAGTAAAGCTACCTACATATTACAAAAAAAAAAACCGATTATGATATAATATTTTAAAGGTTTAAGAAGGTTTTACTACTATTTGTATATCTAATGTTTTTCGAAATATAAAACTACTTATTTTTGGCTCTGGGCTATACTTTAACACCAGTTAATAAATATTTTATATTTTATATATTTATTATATTATTTTTAAAAAATGTAAATTTAATATCAATTAAATCGTTTCTTAGTTTTAATTTAAGTTAAGATTATTCAGCTTGATTTAAAAACATTTTGTACATTTTTTATTAAGATTTTGTCAAAGTTTTATTTATATTTACTTAGTCCAAGAATATTGTTTTATGGAAATTATTATTTAACTTTCTTGAATTCAGAATACAAAAAAAAATAAAAATATTTTTGATATAGAGAAACCCTTGTGCTTTATATACTAAAACCGTTTAAGAACTACAGGAATTATGCAGGTGTGCAACAAACAGCGCCCTTAAGTATGCAACACTTTGTTTCTTTTTTAGTTATTTGCATATATCTTTATTGCTGACAAGTGTATATTTCTTCAGTGGAATATTATGATTTCATAATATGATAAAATTGGAACTTATGTTTATATTTTCATTGTATAGTCAAGATCCTTTCGATTTTTTCTAACAAATAATTCACTACAAATTATAATAAAAGAAAATCAATTGTTCTTGATTTCGAAAGGTAATTTTTTCCTCTCAATGCAAAAGTACAAAACTTTTTTGACATTTTTGTAATCCAACGACCTTAAGGAACCATAAATATTGACAGATTTTTACTCAATGACTTTGCTGCAGGTTGAATGCTGCTCAGTCCGGGGGTTAGGTGATAATAATGTGGGAAATATTTAGCACCATCATTACAAACATCATTAAAATTTAAATAGATGTGTTTAACATGAAAAACCCGAAAACAACATTTATCTACAGAAAGTTTTGGACTTTGACTGTTAGAGGTAGAAAGGAAATCATGCCGTGAAAATTCCAAGAAATAGCACATGCCAGTGTACCAGAAATGTCTAGAGAGGTGTTGGGTAGGGGTAGGCTTAGTGGTAGGGGTAGTCATTGAACCTGTTCAAGCAACGCTGCGCAGATTCATCAATTAACGCCCCGGCAGTGGCAAAGAGTCGAGTTGGAGTGATGTGGAACGGATTGGAGTGCTGTGGTACGGTGCGGTGTGGCGTGGTGTGGTATAGAGTGGAATGGTGAGAGAGGCGGTCACTTCATTAAACGCCGTCCAAGATGTGGACAAATAAATGCATTTCCGTTGCGCACAAACAAAATTCCAAGAGACGCCGACGAAGACGACAACAAACGTCAGCAGAGAAACAAAAAAAAAAAAAACAAAATTCTCAACTGATTTTTTTTTACCTACCGCGCGCGCTGGTCTAGGCCAAAAAGGGGACCGAATGGAGAACGGTTAAAAAACATGGTCAACAACAAAGCTGAACAAGTGTACCGCTTGCCGATCGTCAGTCGTCTAACTCAGAGGCAGTTCGACAGTTTTTGGTCAATTGCTTCACTCGATCTTTCTTCGGGGCCCAAGACAGGCAGGCAACTGGGTCTGGACGATCCCGAACACCTCCATTGATTTCCACTTAACGCTTCAAAACTCAAGTGGCCATTTCAAGTTTACAGTTTAAGTAAGAAGGTAAAAGCAAATGCGCTTTCTTAGCGCGTTCCTCTTCTATCGTTTCGTTTATTTTTTTTCTTTTTTTTTTTTGAATTTCGTTTTCATCTCTGTTTCAATATTATTGTTTCCCACAGTTGCCGTACCGCTCAACGTTGTGCTATGAAAATATTTAAGCGCCAATTTGATGTAGTTTTCCCATTCTCAAGACCAAGCCCAAGACCAAGCAAGTCCAAATTCACTGGCTCACTACTGTTCCCTGGTCAAGTGTCTCTCTGATTTTCTTTCTCTCTCTATATCAACCTCTCTCTTTCTCGCTCTCTCTGTCTGTGATCTTAAATTTGAATAACAATTGATTGCTTTTGAACTTCGGCTTGTCTTCAAAGCACTGCCCTTGCTTTCTTTCAGTTGTTCGATCTTTATTCTTCTACTTGTATTTCTATTTCTATTTCTATTGGTAATGATATCCAAATGGTTCAATGTCAGGAGCTGCGTTGTCAGCAATTACGCACTTCAGCACAACCAAACTGACAAAGGAGTTGAAGTTCCAAGCTAGTCAATGCACTGAATTAAAAGTTCCTAGAAATGCGTTTTAAATATTTTCTTTTATAGGGCGTGAGAACCAAATCATCGATAGTGAGGTGAACAAAATTGATCATAAATATCAGTAAACTATTCCAGTTGGGAATTATAGATGCACAAAATGAAAAGAATTGTCATATATGCTTAGATTTATATTTAAAGTTATAAAAAAAAATGTGAAATCTGAAAAAGTTTATTTATCTTTAAATGACAGAAGATTTGCTCAATTTTTCGTATTTTAAGTTTGTTAAAAATATTTATAAGGTATTTCTTATATTGTCGGAGTCAGGAGTGAGCTTGAAAAAAAAATTATTGATTAAACTTTTAATAAATTCTATCAGAAGTTTATAATAATATAATCTAACAATTATTTACTCATTAACAAAATTTTATGGAAAAAATAACACAATTAAGAGTTTATAAGGTCAGATCGACTTTGCTAATGGTGAAAGTCAATAACATATATATGTATATATATTATTCGATCGTAAAAGCTTCAATTTAATTTTGAATTAAATTTATTATACCCTTTTCAAGGGACATAGAGTATTATACATGAGAAATATATACAATCATTTGTTTTTAATTAATCTTAATTATTTAACCAATTTAATAAACTATAGCTTGATTAAATTCTCCAATAAACTATTTCAGTATATTTCAACTCGTACAATTAAATACCACAAAATTCCTATCTCATCACTAAACAAATTATTCATAGGACTTAAATGATTCAAAGTGTCCACTAAATTTTTTTTCCCCTAAACAGTCTGTCAGTGTTTGCCTGATAATAATGATGATAAATGCCAGGCAGGGAATTACGTACAATTTAAAGGGTATTTAGGGATCAGCAACATGCGACAGAGTCCATGTTCGTAGCCACAAGATTAAGATCTGGCCGAGTGTTCTCCTGATCCTCAGCGTTGACGTTCGCTGGGTTCCCATTACGCCACTTTACCTCGTTGATTTTCAGAGAGACAGAGAGAGATGAGATATGTTTAGAAATAATAAAAAAAATAAAAAAAGGTACATTCCCTTTTGTTGTTGCTGGGAGTGACGAAAGATCATGTCCATTAGGTCGTCTGCAGCCAGTTAATGGCTCAAAAAAGGGTCCACAACGGTGGCTGAGATCGTTGCGATCGTCTGTTCCATATGAGATTGATATGTTTTCCGGGGCATTGCCGACGATCATATCGCACTGATTATAGTTTTGTGGTTTTAATATTAATGTCGATTATAACGCAAGTCGGCTTAGCCACAGCTATAGCCCTCTAAATACCCTCTGAGCCCTCTGAGCCCTCTCAGCCACCGATATTTGTTTGATGAATTTATTGCGCCGTTGATCAGCGACTATCGGCGGCCTTTTGTTTTATCTGCCGGCCATGAAAGCGGCATTTCTTTTATGGCACCTCGAGATCTCTTCGGTCTGGTTATGGTAGTTCTCTGGTCTTGTTTTGCCTCGTAAAATGCACAATTTAATGGCCTGAAGTGTGCTACGACTATGCCAATGGCTAGACCCGATCATATCACAGATTATCATTCATGCTCAGCCAGTTTGGTGGATTTTATTGATTGATCATAAAGCACACAGCTGCCACTAGTTTACTTTTGTTGAGCTAGGCCTTATATTCGAATTTTTAAGATAATCAGAAATTTTACATTCGAATTTTTTTTTATTGCTCATTTTTTATTAGTACTTAATCAACGTTACCAAATAGTGTATTTGTTAGTTTATTTGCAAATCGATTATTTTTTTTTTTGCTTAAATTTGAATCCACATTACGCTTTAAATATACAATTTTATTGTGCATATTTTTTGTTTATGAGATATGAATAATTCATGTAGGAGTTATTTAAGGTACATTAAAAGGAATTTGGGAATTTATTTATATTTTTAAAATATACATAAATTATTAGAGCTGCATTAAAGGTGCCTTAAAAATTTATTAATATTTATAAAATATACAATTAAAGGCTACAAATAAATGTAAATCCAGTTTGTTTTTTACATGCATTTTTTTAATTAAAATTTGCGCTGTAAAACATTTTTGGTATGTGCCGTAAATTTGTTGTTTTAGTCACAAAAATATATAAATAAATAAATATACATACACATAATAATATAATAATATATATCTACATATGTAATGGGAACAAAAATGCTTCCTGAATACGCTTTCGCTTTCAAATCGCTTCTAAAAATCTAACTAAATAATTGTTCTCTTTTAAGCAACTTTTGTTCTACGAAATTTCTTCAATAATATATTTAGAATTTACTCTAAGAAAAATAAAATAAAACAATATATTCTATGTGCCGGACAGCTTTGAATTCTTGTATTTTTTTACATGATTTAAAAGTCTAAAATATAATACTTCAGCTAATTCGAAACAATTTCCAAGAAATAGCCAAGAATCAGAAGTAGATTTTTCAATGAGAACAGGAAATGTCGCAAGTGATGGCGCCAACAATGCAACACAGAAAAAAAATCAGAAATAAATTATATAGAAAGAAAGTTTTATATATAAAATTTATATATTTACATATGTGTTGAATATTAGCCAACATTGTCGGCGATTCCCCGACAGCTGTCAGTTGAATTGGCAGCGCTGCTTATGGGGCCAAAACGGAAATGCATTAATTTGTCAGTTGGAATGGGCCAAACGAATAAATCAAATCATTTACAAGGTGGCAGCTACCCAATAAGAGACTACACCCAGTCAGGGGGTATACAATATATTTTCTTCCTTTCTTCAGACAGGCACTTTCCAATTACGTAAAGTCGTCGCAATCGCGTGCAGCCAGGCAAATTAGAGTTCTGAACTCTCTGTACTCATAAGTTGAACAATTGAGTCCAACTGAATTGAACCAACTACCGTATAATGAGCTTATGATGATGGTGGTAGCCTTGCTTGCATGACTACTCGAACTTGGCTCGGGTCTCGGTCTTGGCCATCTTTTCGTATACGGCAAACACTTTATGGGGCCAAATGCAAATGAAGCTTTTAATCATACAAACGAAATAAAAAGCGAAAAACTTGTGTATTTAGGCAGTTGTTAATGTGAGGAGAGGCGGACGTATAGGGCGTCGGGTTTCTCAGCTTTTTTTTTTTTTTGGTATTTTTGTTAACAAAATTGCGTGTCTGTCGGCTGTATAAGCCACATTTTGTTCTGTGCTGCACGCGACGCCTTTAAATATCTGTTAGATGTCGGCTTCAACTCCATGTTAACCAGTGTTGCGCAATAGTGTTATATTTTGATTAAAGTGATCACAGTTTTTTAGGTTGTAAGTGTGATTTTTGCATTTAATTCCCAAAGGGTTAAAAGCAGGGACAGTGTCTGTTGTGACTTTTAAAATAAAGTACTAAAAATTTTACAATTTATAGCAGTAAAAAATTAGGCTAATTTCTGTTTTGAATTTAACAATTGCACAATAAAAATTCAACTAAATTTTTATTTAATTTATTATTCAATTTAATATTAATTTAATTTAATGTGTTATTTATTTATTAAATGTAATTACTTTGAAGCCAGAAAAATTGAACTTCCATGCTTGTGTTGATCAATTTTTAATGATAATATGCTAATAGATTTTTGGAAGAAAATCATAGTAAAAAAAAATCTGCATATTTATTCAGAAATGTCAAAACGTTTTCTTTATTTTTGGTCATCATGTAAACTCCAAATCGGTATGTTTACCTGGCCCAGATTTCTGGAAAAAATATATTGATTTTATGCCGCGTTTTAACGCTATTTTAAAAACAAAAGAACAAGTGTTGGAAAATATCTAGCTAAAGCAATTTAAAATATTGGCTATAACTTAAACTACCATAACTCAAAAATAAAAAACAAATTTATTGCGTTAATGATGCAGAATTTTTTTCTATATGATAAATTTTATTGTATAAAAATTATTTAATCCTAACTTAAATACTCCTTGCGGAAAAGGAAAAAAAAGTATCCAATCGTTTTTTTAAAGTTGACGGCATTTCACAACACATTTTCTTAAGATAGCCTTTTTTGTATTAAAAATTTTATGATGCAGAAATGTTTATTGCATAATAATATACTATATATATTGTATATTGTGTAAAAAAAACTTCATTATCCTATCTTAAATACTCTCCGCGTGAGATAAGAAAGTTCCCTCTTTTCTGTATGGTGTACATCCTTTGGCAACTTTAAACGCATTTTCTGACGAATAACTTTCTTGTGTTAAAGATTTAATGATGCAGAAATGTTCATTATATGATAAATTATATTGAGTAAAAATTTCATTAGCCCATTTTAAATACTTTCCACGTTAGAGAAGATAATATGGTGTTCGGTTTTTAGGAACTTTAAACGCGATTTTTCTTGAAATGGTTTTTTAAATTATAAAAAGTCGGACTGCAAGGTTTAATTTATATTAATTTACTTACAGTCACTGCAGTGTACCAATCACATTCGCATCTCTACTCAAAGCACCCCATATTCACACTCACACTCACATTAGTATTCGTATTCAGAATCGTGCTTGTACTCGTACTTGTATCTCGATGCTATAAATGACTAAATGACTAAATGACAATGCGTGCCTTGCCGACACCTCGGCTGTCTACATTTTGTAGCATTGGTAAATTGTCCATTTGGCTGGGCATTGGGGAGCCCAGTCATTTGATGGCACACAATTGGCACATCATTTGTAGCAGGTAATTGTGGGCGTAAAATAGCGGGGTAAATGACGTCAACATTGGGCCATTTGGGGTAGAGACCACCCGGTGAAAGGGTTGCCAGTGGAGACTATACAAATGGTTTCCTTAGAATACCATTAAGCGATTTCCGTTGCAAAAGCAATCAGTGCTATGGACTGCCATAAAATAATGATCTCAATAATTTTTAATAGAGTTATCCCCATGGAGCTGCTCCTGTTGTCAGTCGGAACTTGGCTTGGTAGGTCTGCCAAAAAGTAAAGAACGTTAAATGTTTTCTTATCTCATTATTATTAAAGGGATGCGGCAGCCGCCGACTAAAATATTTATGCAGGTAACAGTTCAGCATTTTGGCCACATAAAACAAAATTCGCAAAAAGAAAAATAAAAAAAAAATTAAATAAGGATAGGACATTGACCGACAAGTCTGAAAGGTCTTTAAGTTGGCAAGCAGCGTGACGAGAAATGCAGAGATTAGTTCAAATTATTAAATCAGCTATAGCGCCACGAAAAATTGAAGGCAGAGGGATAAATAGGTAGAGTGAGAAACGAGAAGTGAGAAACAAGGATAAATGGAAGAAATTTAAGAAACTTTAACAGCTTAAAAATATGTCCAATATATAAAAAAATAAGATATTTGAATAAATTATTAACTTTATTAAAATTTTTAAATATTTATATAAATTTTTCCCCGCTCTAGTAGTATTAATTATAATTTATAAAATCTTAAGTTGTATTATTAAGTAGAAAAGGCTAACTCGCCTGTACTCTTTATAGAAAATATATTATTACCCCACTTGTAAATCAAAATTTCATCATTTAAGTGAATTAAAAATTTAATTGAGTTGAAATATTTATATTACTAGTTTACCCGGCGTGCGTTGCTACGCCCTCCATCTGAAAAAATAAAAACAGAATACAAATTAATCATATTTGCCCAGGCAAACTTTTTTCTGCGATATAAATTATTTCTAGTGGCGCTTTAAATAATATAAACTAATTTTTATTAATTTAAAAAATATTGCCTGCTGTGATTTTCGTATTTTATTTAAAAAATTCTGCCTACTGTGATTGTTTTAACAGTGCTGTATACGTTAACAGTGCTGTATACATTAACAGTGAGTACATCTGTTGAGGCGCTAGCGACTTATCCGAAAAGTTTGCCCAAAATATTTTTTTCTAGAAACCTTCTCCTTGCAACTACGAACAATGGAACGACAAATTTGATTAAAATCCGAGCCTTTCGCAATTGCTAAATACCTATACATTTTACTGGCTCCATTTTTATATCATGTAAAAATTTTTAAATCTTTCATATAAATACAAATAGAGTTTCTTTTGCTCCCACAATTCTACACAAACATAATTCAACTCTCTCTACCTCTCTCGACGTAATAATTCAAGTTTATTTTTCCAACGAATCGATTTGCAATATGTTCGAAAATATAATAAAGGAACCGAGGAGAAATATATAGAAGAGCCCGTATGTCCGATGTGTGTGTTCGCATAATTTGCTGTCGGACAGCGGCGCTCGCTCCATTTTATGAGCATTTTACACCTGAAGCCTTAATTAAGGTACAACTGCGCCCTGAGCCCTGAAACTTAACATAAAAGCAGCAAAAAAGCAAAAAAAAATTAAAAAAAAAAAAAAAAGCTAAAACTAAAATGCAACAAATGCCAAGCAACATTGACAGTTGCACAGCAATGTCAGTCAATGTCAGACTGGCTGCCAAAGTAAACAGAGTTGGAATGATATATTCGTAAGCCTAGAACCAGGAGATATATATATATATATATAGAGAGAGAGAGAGAGAGGGCCTAGAAGTCGCTGCTGTCCTGGCCCGGAGAAAAACAAACAACGACGTAAAAGTTGAAATAATGACGCGCGAAAAACAATAAAACAAAACAACAACAAAATAAAAAGGAACAAGAAATATGTTGGCTAGCAAAAATTACAGACAATGAAAAGCAGAAACAACAAAATATCAGCCGGCCGCACTTAGCACCTTGGACCTGGCTCAAAGCCGTACCCAAACGACCTGATCCACAGCCTGACCACACAGAGACACAACTAGGCAACAGGCAGAAGACAAGGACATGACGTTTTTATTATGCCTTCAACATTTTTGTATTTTATATATATTTTTTTTTGTATTTTTTTGCACGTGCTGTGGGTGATGCTCCTCAGTTACCTTACCTCCGCTCTGGACCAAATTGTAAGACAGACGGCGCCCTGCCGCGTAACATGAGCTAGGCCCAACATAGATCAGGCCAAAAGGTTCTAACTTTGTTTTATGGCCCACGAGCGCTGCACGTAAATCAAAAGGTGTTACCAACAGGCCAAAGGGCTGGTAGGGATTGCAACAACTGCTCTGCTCTGTTCCGGCTGGTTCTATTTCTACTCCTGGTCCTGCTCCTGCTGATGCTGCTGTTGCTGTCCCTTGAGGGTGTTAAATTTGTATAGAATGTTTTCTTATTGTTGGTAATTTTTGCTAATTAATGGCATCATTAAAACGCTCTCATGTTTCTCGACCAAACATGTTAATAGTTATTCTCTTGTTCCTTTGGGCTCTATAATAATTATGTTGTAAGTGCTCCAGTCACGCCCACCGATTTTGCCCTCTGGGATAAAGCAATGAAAATGTATTTATTTTTTTTATTATTTTTTTTTGTTTTTTTTTTTTTAGTGTAAATTGTCTTGGGTGGTCGGGCACACATAGTTTTTAGGTGCAGTTCTAAATGAAACTAGAAAATAAAGGTGAAAAATGATTGGCGAATTCCTAGGCATTTTTTATTTATTTTTTTTTTTTTTGAGTTTAATTTTAATAGATATACTTATTATCAGTAGACCTCGGATTTTGCATACTTCCTTGTTTTTCATCGGATTGTTACCAAATTTTGTATTTTTATTGTTCAAATATTACAAATTTTAATGCATATCGAAAATATGCAAAATATATGCAAAATATATGCAAAATATATGCAAAATATGCAAACAATTTCTAAGTTAAACAAATCAAAATATAATATAAAAACAATTCAAAAAGTGGGATACATATTAAAATTTCATTAATTAATATAGCAAATATGAAATATATAGGATATTATATCCTAGACTTACAAATTATCAACAACAGTGTTTATTTTGATAATATATATTTTGATTTAAGCTGCTTTAAATATTTATAACTTACGTACTTCAACGATTTTTGCAAATTAGCGCTTATTCAACAGAATTTTCTTGTCAGGTAAAAAAAAAAATTGTGAAATAACAAAATAAAATATAATTAATTAATTATAATTAGTCCAAAGACTGCCAAAAAAAACTAGCTATTCGCGGTTTTCTCGAAAACCATTCTTTGGAAAAAAAAAGTGGTTTGCATTTTTGTAATCAGCGCCCAAAACTACATCAAAAAAAGTATATGAGAGCCCAGCTACCTCGATTAAAAAAAATTTGTAAACTAGTGTTATATTTACATATGTTTCTGAGCTTTGTCTCTACTTCAAGACCAGCGAAAACTACAGGTCAAGTTTTCATTTTTTTAGGACAATTGTAATACATTTTCATCAATATATATATAATATATTTAATTTATATTATATAATATTTTAATTTTCAACAAGGGAAAAATGTTACTTTGGGCATAAAATAAATAATTATTTTTTTTATTTCGGGCACCTTAGTAGTCTCCAAACTGAAGCCGTTTATACAGAAGGGTTGATTACACTTTTTTTTTCAAAGTAAGCTATACATTTTCCTGAATCAAGTAATAAACCTAGTTCATGTTACAACAATTTTAAATCTGAAATAAATCAAAAAATGTAAATAAAATGTATTTGCTATTTAATTTTTAATCAAACCACAAATATGAATATTTATAGACTGATATTTGTGTATCGTTTGTATAAAATTGTAGGGATATAAAATACACAAAAATTTTAATATATCAAAAAACAAATTTTGTTCTGACAGAAAAACAGTCGAATATGGATGTTATTGCTGATTAAGAATATATATTTATGTAATTTAAACAATTTCTTTGGTGCTGCTTTAAGCAAAGATTATGATTGCTAAAACTTTCGAATTTGTAACACTTTAAATAAACTTTCAAAATGCACTCGCAACAAATAAATTAAGCATTAATCTAGTAAGCCAAAAAAAACAAAACTCTTTTTTGAATATGATTTTTATTTTAAAGTCAATAAATTTGCCTTTTGCCATAATTTTGTTATCTGTTTATTGCGCAAACACATGAAACCCTATGGGGTAAAAATAAAAAAACTGAACCATAAAAATAGCATAAAATACGTATAGGTATTTCGACAATTTTTCGAGCAAATGTTTTTCCCACAATTATTAATTGCCAGTTATTACACAGATCATAAAGTGCAGTTTATCTTTTGTCCAAAACATGAGTTGTTCGTGGCTTTTAAGTGCTTTCAATTAGCGTTTTTCCACGCCGTTGTCGCCCACGCCGGGCTTCCTGCTGCTGCTGGGCGAAAAATAAAAAATAAAAAAAAATAATGGATACTTTTTCATTGGTCAATCGATTTCAATTAACACCTGTCCGCATAAATTACAGCCAGGTATATCTTAATTTATGCTGACGTAATCAATGCTTCTGCGCATATCTAACCAATAATTCAGTGGGTTAATGCCCACAATTCGGCAAACAATTAAAATTGTCACAATAACTCAGCGCATTATGAAGGAAAAGCAAACGGCAAAAATTCACTAAAAAAAAATACAAAATAATAATAAAAAAAAATATGTATAAATAAACAAATTTGTTTACCCAAAAATATACTGATGTTGCTGTTGCAATTGGCCAAAGTCGTAGCAAACTTTTGGGCCAAGTTGCCAGGTAAACAAGTGTAGCCCACCCGGCTATACATAGCTACATACAATGTATATAATGTATATATATATATATCTCCAGCTCTTAACTTCAACTCCAGGCTGGTATTTTATGTGCCCGGTTGACACTTTGCAATTGGCAATACGCAAAGTTCGAATTCAAACTTCGAGTTTGGAGTTTCGAGTTGTTCGGTTAGCGCATTAGCGGGCCTATTTCAAGTTGGCTAACACGCAGTTTAAACGGCTTGTAAGTGACTGCGTTTGCACTTAATTAATAAAATGCATGGCTCGTTGACTTTGTTGCAGCAAATAGTTGTTGTTGCCGCTGCCGCTGATGTTGCATGTTGCAACCTGGGCTGGGTTTTTGGATTAAGGTGTCCTTGCACTGATAAAACTGCAATTAGCTGACTCAAAATTTCCTGCACACATGATATATTCGTATTTCTTTAAAATAAATTGCCGTCGACTGATATTTAAAAAAAGCAACCGCCCACCCCCTCGCTGCCCCACCCCGTGCAGCCGGAGTCGAGCCGGCAGTTAACTTAATTAAATGCCAGTTTCAATTTATTTTTCATTTGCTCGCCAAGTTTTCAACCACAACAATGAAAGCGAAACCGCAGCGGCTAAATAAATAAACAAAAGGCGAAAAAAAACAAAAATAAACAAGAAAGAAACGGCTTTATTTAACAAACCGAAGCTGTATACTCTTCCAGGAAAATTTTGAATACTCGCCCCTATGGCAAATATATGATTTAGTGGTCAGATTTTATTCAAACTTTATCGAAAAGTATAAAACGAATTTCTATATCAATTTTCTGAGTTTGGTTCTGATTTATTAAAAATCAAAAATATTTTACATAGAGAAACTTAATCTTCACCCAATTGTTCCTATGACAGCTATATGATATAGTAGTCTGATTTTGATTAAACTTGGTCAAAATATATATATCAATATTCCACATCGAACTGTTGAATTTTATTTCAATATCTTGTAAAACAAAAAAGTTTTTCATACAAACACTTTTCGACTGATTATTCCTATGGTAGCTATAAGATATAGTGATTCGATTTCGTTGAAACTTAATCATATTGTTGAGATCTTAATACAACATCGACCTGCCAAATTTGGTTTTAATATCTTGAAAAATCATTTTTTGTATCGGTTTTTCCTATGACAGCCATATGATATAGTAGTCTGATTTTGATCAAACTTGATCAGATTATACACAAAATAATTCTACATCGAACTGTTGAGTTTGATTTCGATATCTTTAAAAACAAAAAAGTTTTTCATACAAACACTTTGCAAATATTTTTTCCTATAAAAACTATAAGATATAGTGTTCCGATTTAAATTAAAAGTTAATGAGACTATCCAGAATATAATTTTACATCAATCTACCAAGTTGAATTATATATATAAATATGTTAAATATTACAAGAAACTTGTTTTAGATCGATTTTTCCCCATGACAAGTGGTCGGATCCGGCTTATTCTAACATATGTACTGCCTGCAGCTAAAAGAATAATCTGAGCCAAATTTCATGAAGATAACTCAAAAACTAAGATACTAATTTACATTAAAAATTATTAAAACATACCGACAAACGGACATAACTATATCGACTCAGCTCATCCACCTGATCAAGAATATATATACTTTATGGGATCGCCGAAGTCTTCTTCAATGCATTACACAATTCGTAATAAAATTATAATACCCTTTTGCAAGGGTATAGAAACTTCCCCAAAGCAATTTGTTGCTGTTGCTGCTGTTGTTGCTGCTGCTGTTGTCGTCTGATGCAACTATCAATGTAATTTTACTTTTCGCTGCAGTCAGCAGCAATTAACTGTAAATAACATGCCGCCTGCGTGTGGTCCCCACATTTTTTTTTTTCTTTTCAATATCAACATTAAGGCGGCAGTTATTAAGTTTTATTATTCCTGTTGCTGCTGCTGTTGTTGCAGTTGTTGCAGTTGCTGCTGTTGCTGCTGTCATCGATACGTTGCTGACCATTGCATTGATAAATTGCGTGAACTGCTTTTAATTTCGCGTATATCTTATGGGTATATCAATAACAACATTAAATTCTAGATAAATCAGTTTATTGACAACAGCAGCAATGTTGAGTCTATTACATTTATTTATATTTACATTAACATTTTTTTACAATTACAAATATTGCAATTCTTATGCAATTGAAATATTATCAAGATTGCAATAAGTCATCATATTTAAAGATCTCTGCAAGCCTTTTAATAAATCTTGATTTATACTGCATTTGGTTTACTAGGATACTACTGGGATATTCAATTTTATAGAATTTTATGCAGTTTTTTAATAATTCATGCATGAAAAATATTTTCATCAACAACCGAAGTTGATATTAATTTTTTTGTCAATATGCACATCAGCAATATGCACATTTAACTGATTTTAATTTTTATATATTTTTTAAATACTTATATATATTTTTTTAGTTTATTGGCTTTTTAAATTACAAAGTTTACTTAAAGATAATTATTATGACTCTAGTATTTTTCAGAGTTTGAGGCAATGCTTTTTAACTGCAACATTTTCATACATTTGATTTAATTAATAAATTTACTATGTATAAAAATATAATTTATATATGTTTATTACACACTAAACTATGAAAGAAAAACCTTTAATTTTATAAATCATTTAAAGGTTTTTCTTTTATACATCATTTAAAGGTTTTTCTTTTTGTTATATTAATTGAATGAAATTTATTTGTTATATCATCAATTAATGAAGTTATTCTTAATATAAAATCAGTGAACTTTAAATACATTTTTTTATATTTTTTTTATCTAACAAACTTGTGTGACTTAATAATTAATAAAATAATAAATAAAAACCTTGCATTTACCAATAAGGGACGGTACGCCCTATTATTCATAGTAATAATATATATTCATAATTTTCACAGTTATTATAATATAAATACCACAACAAAACAAACAACAACTTCGGTTAACTGCACAAATTACGGAGAGCGACGCTATTCTATGTGTGTAGGTTTGTTTAAAACGGATAATTCTAAAAATAGAATTGTCCAGTTAGGAACTTGATAAATGAGCAGAAAAATAGCTGTTAGCGCAGGCTTAGAAATTAGAATTTACAAATGGGTCTGTTGATGTAAGTAACTAGTTGCCGGGATGACGTAGGGACCGATAGCTCAGTGGACAAGGCATCCGCCTAACGAACGACAGTGATCTCGGGTTCGATTCCCACCAGGCACCACTCATATACGGACAGTTTGAACAAAAATAAATTCTAATACAAAGGTTACTGAAGAAGACGAAGACTTGCTTGGCAGCAGTCGAAATCTATCTATCTAACCAGCCAACAAATTTAACTTTTCATTTTTTCAAATTCCAAAAAATGACGTCGAGCCAGCTAGATTTTCAATAAATAATAATAATAATAATAGATTGAATGAGCTGTTTAATTGAAGCTTACTCTGTATTTAATAAAGCTTAAATATTAATTTAGTATTACAATTTTTTAAAAAAAGAATTATTACAGCCTTATTAACCCAATTGCAAAAATATAAATATTAACAACATAAAAAGGAACCATAAATAAATATATACAATACATTATTGTTTGAATTTTGTATATCTTTAAAATGCACAAATTTCTTCCCATATTCCGACTATCTATCATATTAAAATTTCTATATTATATTATTGAATTTGATCTATGCTCCTCGGCTATCAAATACATTATCAGTAAAAAATATCATGCGGGCTGGAATCTTGCATATCACTCTTATCTCCTGATAAGAATCTCAGATTTTATTAATCAATAAAACAAAACAAAAAATATCAATATATGCTTATAAATTCAATCTAATTCAACCATCATTAAGTGCACTAATAAAACATAAAATTCGCATAAATGTTGATAAATGTTGATAATAGATCGAAAAACAAAAAAAAATTATATATTCAAATATTTCAATGCGTTGGCTACATTTTAATGTGGAATGTGACATCGAATGCCTTTTAGCATTTCCATTTTATGAGCATTGCACATTTTCAATCAATTTTATCTGGCTTGGAAAAAATCAAAAATGTTCAAAATAGCTACACAAAGCGCATAATTTTATAGACATACAATTTTTATCTATACATTTTTATATACAATTTTTATCTAAAGTTTTTTTTTTGTTCAATAATTTTAATTGCCCTTTTTGTGGACTACAAATTTCAATCAGCGCAACATAAATTATAAAACACACACTGCGAAGACATATTTGACCCAGAAATGTGTCGACGATGACTTCAATAAAAACAGATTTTTGTTTGGATTTTTTTTTCTATTTTTTTTTGGTACACCCACCCACACTTTTCTACCAGCTGTGATCTCTCTAGACTCTGATCCCCCTGTCTCTGGGGGGCGACAAATCGTGCGCTAATTAACTCATTGACACTGTGCCCTCCGTGGCGTCAGTGCAGGAATCGTGCGTAAAAGTCGGAGAGTACGCTCCACATTAAATGGCGCTAATTGTGGCATTTGAGTTGCTGCACCATACACCCCCATACCAGCTCCCTCCCTCCCTCCCTCCACCCCACTGACGAGCTGCAGGCATGCCAATGCAATTAGCGCTGTTTTGAGTCTCACTGGGCCCGTCTCCGATTTGGACTCCATTGCTGACTGAGAGACCCACTGCGGGGCAAGTGCAACGGCTTCAAGTTGAAGTTTGTTTTCCTTTTTGCCTTGTTGTTGTTGTTGCCGTTGCCAGTTTGTTTTGCTTTTGTGGCATCGGCTTACAAAACAAACCAAAGCCAGCGACAAGCAAATAAAACGGTTTTTCCAGGAAACGTGACAAAACGTCAATAACTGGCCAAGCGGAGTAGTTGGTGCAATCTCAGCTCCGACGATGCCCAATGGCGATTCCGATGGCGTTCGCAATGGCGACTAGTTGTACACCATGTGACAAATTGTTGTTGTTGCTGTTGTTGCTGCAAAAGCAATTACTTAGACCTCGCCGTCAAAATACGAACGTAATCTAAGACCTCGATGCAACAGTCGCTGGCAGCATCACCGAGAAAGTTCCGGGAATATGGGAATGCAGTTGGAGTCGTCGCCCAGACGCCTCAGACAACATTCCTGGAAGGGCCAATGTACTATATATGCTAGTCCAGCACCAAGGATAAAGTTAAAACAAGCAACAATGGACCAAATTAAATCTGAATAGTTGACACAATAATAAAACTTATTATAGTTTGACGAGACTAGAGATGTGCAGGATTTGTTTTGCCAGATTTTTATTTTTTTTTTTTATTGTAATTGTTTATCTATATTTACATCTGCTTAAGGGGCATTAAATTAAATATTATGATACAATAGCAGGAAATATAATACATGGATATTAGTGATGATCTATAACATGCCAGATTGCCATGTTGTGTAGAAAAATCAAGAAAAATTTATATATTTTTTACACCCAAGAATAAAATACCCAAATCATGTCCATTTGTCGGATATAGTCTATGAAAATTAATCGTATTTTATGAACAGATTTATTAAGAATGTTGTTCTGTTATGAAGAACATTTTGATATTAATTTGATTTAAAATGTTTAATATGAAAATGTGATCCATAAAAACCAAGTCTCTTAAAAAGGTATTAATAAAAATTATAATTTAGAAAAACCCCTATGCCTTATATTCTGAACGCTAAAGCCGATAGAGAATTATAGGCGGGCAGGAATGCAACAAACAAAGCAGCACCTATAAGTATGCAACACTTTTAATACCCTGTCATTGGGGTTTTTTTTTTTCTTTTATCGAGAAAGACGAGCGATTTTTCTATCAACAAAGAATAATTGAGAACAATATAAATAATAATAAATCAAACAAGACCAATTGCTCTTCATTTTGGTATATAATTTTCCCTTAGTATATTTAACTTACATAAAAATATAAGATAATAATATTATTATATATAATATAATTTGCCCTTAGTATATTTAACTTACATAAAAAAAAAAATAATTTACTACTTCAATTTTGTATAATCTCGTAGCTGTGTTGTAAATAAAGAAAACACACAAAATTTTATATTAAAAAAAAAATATATATAAAAATAATAAAATAAATATAATAAAATAATTAAAATAATAATAAAATTACAAAAAAAAAAATAATAATACATAGAACTTTACATAAACTTCCAAATAGATTATATTAAAACTCTTCTAAATATTATAAACATATATTAAAAATTGTATCGATGTGAATAAATTAAAATAAATTATGCCAATACAATAAAATAAGTGACATCATATTAACTCAAGCTTAAGTCAATTAAAACGTATAAACGAAATAACTCTAATAATGGCAACATATTCAATATTTATTTATTCAACTTCACAGATAGACCTTACTTTTTGTAGTCTTTTCAGAGTGATAACTATTCCCATCCTATTTGTTTTATAATCTCATAAAGAGTAAAAGTGAAATCGCAGCCAAAAAAATAATAATAATTTTAACTATGCCACATGAAATGCCATTATCATATATCTACTTAGATCGTTTGATTTTGATGGAACTCGATCGATAAGCCAAAATTTATGCTTATCAAACTCCGCCCACTAAAAATTTGAGTTAATTCAAATTAAATGCTGGCGATTAAAAATTTACGGTGATCGGTGATCGGTGATCGGTATCGGTATCGGGGCACCGGCATGGGGGCGATGCCTGATGCTTATCACGCTGATGGAATGACAAAGTGACCACAATGAGCTTCTTCGTCTTCTCCTCATGTGCCGCAATTAGGCGGCATTTTGACGCCCCAGCTTGTTGTCAGATTTGTGGAGCCCGGAGCCCGTTTCTGTTTGTTTTTTGGATTTTCGGATTTTCGGATTTTCGGATTTTGTTCATGCTGTGCAGTTTAGCATTTTATGATTTTTTAATTTTATGTTGATGAGCCTCATTGCTTGCATATTTGATTATATATATATATTTTGTTTTTTTTGTGTTTTATTTATTTGTTTTTTTTTTATTATTATTATTATTTGTTTTGCGTTATTTGGTTTTATTCTTTGTCGCCGTTTGTTTTCCTGAATTTCAGATTATTTTTATATTTATCTTTAAGATCTCTTATATCTTATGTCAAGAATTTTTGACGGTCTTTGCGCAGTTGGTGGGACAATATAAAACTAGTTCAAACTGAACATTTTGAAAGGTTTATAAATTTATTGAAAAACAAAAGTAATGAAAATGTTTTTTTTTAAAATAAAAAGCAATATTTACATATTTTAAATTTCTTAAAACTACATCAATTAAAAATGGATTAAAGGGCATCATAAAATACATTAACAACTCCGATCATGTAAAGCAGTCCAAACGGGCACTGTTTGCTGTCATATCCATTGTATTGTAACTTAAATTTTGCACTGCTTGAATTATATGTGAATATAAAAATGAATTTGCGAATTTTTAGGTGGGTAAAGAGTATAGGATATATTTGACTATAGCACTCTTAATTTGATTTAATTTTTAACTACTTTTTTCTAAATTCTCTACATTTTTTCACTTCAATTTCTTATCACCCTTTCCAATACCTAATCATCATCAAAATCATACTATATTTAAGCTTTCCCTATCCCCATACTTTCCCCTTTTCAAAAACAGAACTTGACCAAATTCACACCCAAAACTACACACACACTACACACACACTACACACACACCTACTATCTAAAACGCCTCCACATAACCATCAATATAATGATTTCGAATTCAATCTATTGCGATATCATCTAACAATTAGAAGGCCTTTAGGTCTTTGGGCTAATGTTTTATTTTGCCATATTTATGGTGATGCATTTTAAGTGCAGTGATCTCGATATCGATATCGATATCTGGCGACGCCCATTCTAAAAACCCACAAAAAAAAATAAACATAAATTGAAGACTCAGAGCGAGCTAACCGAAAATTCCACACTGTGACTAATAACTTAATTAGAAACTCGAAAAATAAAAGCAACAACAACTTTGAAAACTTAATAACTTGCGACCAAAAAAACCCGAACCGATCGTAGCTTTTTATTGAGTGAAAAACAAACCAGAAACAGAAATCTTTAAAATATCTACGATCAATGGCCATAAAAATTCCAAGCATAAATGCATTTTATGGGATTTTCGTGAAAACTTGGAACTAAAAACTTCGTGAGTTTATTTTTATAACATATCATGAGGTTTTAAAAATAAACATTTGTTTCTGATTACAGAAGCTTTGAGAATTATACTAATGGTTAAATTATTAAATTATGACAGTAAAATAAATTTTAAATATTCTTTATTAATTTTAAAACCCACTTTAACAATTTAAATTTTTTGGGAATAAAAAAATTGTATTACAAATAACAAACAAAGAAAAAAAATATAATTTTGCAAAGAACTTTATAAAAAAAAATATTGTAAAAGGGAATGTGTGAAAATTCCGCAAGAATTTTAAAAATATATTCAGGAATAAATATTAAATAAAAAATATTTTAAACTCATTATACCCATGTCAATTTAAACAAGTAAGAGTATAATAGTCAAATATACAAGACTACAAGACACCCTATACCTTAAAAATCTGAAAATTCCTTTACTTATAACACTATAATACACACTTTAAAATGGATATAATCAAGAGTTATATCAAAAATGGAAAATTTAAATCAAATTGTTCGTGTTAATAAACATTCCCATATAGATGATATCAGGAATGTAATTTTTTGGGACACAGAATATGAATACTGAGTTTTTTTAGCAAATATAAATTTGTAAATTTTTAGTTAAAATATAGAAAATTCAGAAATTGATCCCAAAAGTGTTGTGACAACTTAAATCTATAAAAATAGTTTATCAAAAATATATTCAGGGATATATATTAAATAACAAATATTTTAAACTTACTTAACCCTTGTCAATTTAAATAATACCTACAATATTACAATACACACTTTAAAATGGAGATAATATTGAGAGAGATGTTTCAAAAAATGGAAAATATAAATCAAATTGTTCATGTTAATAAAAATTCCCATATAAAGAAAATCAGGAATCTAAAATTTTAAGACACAAAATATGAAAATTGAGTTTTTTAACCAAATATGAATTTGTAAATTTGTAGTTAAATTTTAGAAAAATCGAGAAATTGATCCCAAAAGTGTTGTGACTACTTAAATCGTCAAAAATAATTTATCTAAATATTTTATTAATTATGTGTAACACACAATTGTATATTGCACTTACCAGAAAGTTGTGTAACCCAATAACTTAACCTATTCATACCTATTTCCCTAGGACCCTGCCACATGCCACATGATAACTGGCACAATTGCTCATCAGCAACGACGACACTGTCCAACGAACTTATTGAGAATGCAATGGAAAAGCATAAAATAAACAATGCTGAAATGGCTTGCTTAGTGTAGAAGATCATAACACAACCAAGGAGGCAAACAGCTCCATTGGCAGGCAAAACAAACAGTCAAGGAGCTTGTCTTTGGCCAGGGACAGGGACAGGGAGAGTTAGAGTAGAGGTAGACTCGGGTCTGGTCCAAGTGGAGTGCCAAGTGCGAGGCATGCACTCACAAGTGCAAACTTCAGAGTACTCTTCGCATGTGTCACTAAACTAATGAAATCAATAAGTTATGCGAACGGGCCATGAATCACAACAATAACAACAAAAGCCAGAGAGCTCGGTTGCCAGTTGCCAGTTGCCAGTTGCACGTTGCACGTTGCACGTTGCAAGTTGCCAGTGAAAAGGAGGCAACCAAGTTGGCTGCCCTGGCCCCTAGGCACAAGTGCCTTGCCACTGACGGCCAAAGGTGTGAAGCACAAAGTCACTCAAGCGCACTGGCCCTGGGTTCGGTGCCGGCTTATGAAATATGAGAGCCTCCCCCCACCATTATATACCCTGGAATACTCCCCAGTGTAGTCAGTATCCAGTGCCCAGTACTGGAGCCCCAATGCGGGTGTCTGTAGCGACTTTTGCCAGGAATTTCTGTGCATAAATTTAATTACTGGCAGACGACGACTACGATGACGACGATGACGATGACGACGTTGTCGAAGTCAACGGGTCTGAAGCTGAAGCTGAACCCAGTCACCTATCAATCTAACTCGAGTGGCTTTTCTCTACTCCATTCTGCTTTTCTTTGGCTGCCTGTGCCGCCTTCAAGTGCTTTACTTATTAGTGACTTTTGTGGCACGCTGCCTCTGCCTCTGCCACTGCCACTGCCTGCCTGAAGTTCAATAGCCCTGAAGTTGACGTCGACGTAGTAGACGCTGCCGGGGCGGAGTCAAACATACATTGTTAGTTTATAATTAGTGGAGAGAGAGAGAGAGAGTAGCACAGCGCACCTATCTATCTATCTATCTATATATGTTATTCCATGTACTTGAGTTTGGGTTTAATGCATTTCCCCCATTTTAACATAATCTTGAACTGCAGCTTCCTCTGTTGCTGCCACATTTGGACAGGTCTTTTAAAATTAGAATGAAGCACACCTTGAAGCCCCTACAGCTTGTTAACTATTAGACAAATATCAAACATGGCCAACTGGTACTAGCTTCAGTTCCAGCTTCAACATATTGAAACTCATCAATTAAGTAATTTAAATTTAAAAAAATAATTTTTTTTTAAATAGTTAACTTAATAACAACTATAACTATATTCAATCAAATGAGCACATCCAAAAAAACGCCAAAAAATATTAATATATTTAACAGTAGTTCGTCTTAGCGAGGGAACATTTTAGGAAATATTTTCGTCAATAGATATGTTCATACTTGTAGTGCTGGGAAACCAAATAAATAAATAAATAATAAATATTAAAATAAAATCCTAAGCTTATCAAAAAAAAAATTATTTCAGCGCTATTGAAAATTATTCATATATTCACATACTATTCATTATTACAATAACAAGTTAGACTTAAATTTCTCCTATACGTATTTGATTACAGCTTTTTTAATTTTCAACCAATTCTTTTCGAATACGCGTTTTTGAACACAGAATAATTAAAGATTTTTTAAAAAATAATTTTAAAAATTGTTGCAAAGAAAAATATTTGACTAAATGGCGATCAAAGTCAAAAAAATGTAATGGCTTAAAAAAAAAGCTAGATTGACAGGCTTTTATCTAGTCCAAAACTAAATATTTTTAATAGATTTATATATCATGCGAAAGTTCGTTTTATTTCCTTTCATAAACTGTAAAAATATGCCACAAAAAGTGTTAATATATAACCATAACTCCAGATTTTCGGGGGCCATGTCAAAATGTCAAATACACAGTAATACTCTACTCGAGTGAGACCACAAAGTACGATTATTTTCCAAAATATTTCACTATTGTTTCTTTTGTGGCACAGTGTAATTTATAGTGCAGTTTAATTTAAAAACAATTGTTTTTCAATGCTCAACATATTTTAAAAATTATATTTTATTCCAATAAATAGTTATTAATCACTTTTTAATAGGTTTTGACACACGTGGAGAGGGGCGGGTTCAAAAATCCACTGTTTAAAGTACAAGCTGCTTATTACAGCGACTTTTTACATATTAAAAAAATAATAATAATTTAACCCCTTCTCGCCTTTTCCCCTCCCTCCACACACCTGCTACCCTTCAGACATTCGAGGCGAATTATCGGCTTGCTTTGACACGCTTAATCACAGCGTATCCATGTTTGCATTTAATTAAAAATGTTTTTTCCAGCCAAATATTTACATCAATTAAAAACACACACACACACAAACTAAAAGCGTATTTAATTTTTGTTTTCGTTTTTTTTTTACAGAAAATATAACGATAGTCGGCCTCCCGGACTATGTGAACAACGAATTCAAAATCGCACTGTTCGCAAAAGAAACGCAAAGATATTTGTGTTTCAACGACAACTGGAGATTAGTTGGCATGGTAAGTGACCTTGAAGAGGCATCGTATAGTATTTATATAGGAAATAATAATAATAATATTAAATGATTATAAGTCAAATATATATAGGCCAGTAATACGCCTTGGCATTCAAATGTTTATCAAGCTTAAATCTATTTTAAATAATTTAATTTTTATACAATTAAAAATTACTACGGAGTAAAAGCTCAGGTTTTGGCAGGAAAATACATTTTATAAACCAAAATAAATATTTATAACTTCAAATTTGATTAAAGAAAGAACATAATAATAATAGTCTTAATAGATATATATGCATTAATTTTTTGAAATAAGAACAGACTTTTTATTAATTTTAAATAGTCAAGTTTAGGAAGGAAAATACATTTTAAAAGCCAAAATAAATATTTATAATTTCAAATTTGTTAAATGCTTATTTACACAAGTTATTTCAATGAAAGAACTTAATAAAAATAGTCTTGATAGATATATATATAAATATATATATATGCATTTATTTTTTTTAAATAAGAACAGACTTTTTTATTAATTTTAATTCATTTTTTTATCAAGTGTAACCGAGACAGTTGATAATTAAATTGCTATCATGACAAATTAATAAAGTTTTTTTTAATAAAATCAATAATGTTTTTTAATACAATACTAATAATTTTATTTTATACGAAATATGTATTATCTCTGAACTACATCAGATATATATTCAGATTTGTCATAAAACTGGGTGACTAGTTCTGTAAAAATGATTTCTATAATTAAAAATCTACTTAAACTGCTTAAATAATGCACTCAGATCAAAAAAATTAATCAATAACTTATAAAAAAAAAGCCTCATTATCCTGACCAAATAAATATATTATTTGGACGAGCTCTAAGACTTAATATAAATTTTAGGATTCACAAATAACAGTTATGAGTTAACAAAAATCAAAGCAGAAAAAAAATTTACTAAATTGCTGTCTTATATTATTACTATAATTGTTTTTTAAAAATATTATACTAATTGCACAATGACACATAAGTTTATTTAGCAAAGGGCCACAAAACGACAAAAAAAACAATCTAAATTTATGAGGCTAATACAAAAATTTGTTTAACAATAACAGGGGAAATCCCTTTACTATTGTTCTTATTTATAAAGCCCAAACTGAAATGAGTTCGCATTATTTAATAGGCTTTATGGCTACCTATGCAATCAAAAAAAAAATTGTATTGCACTCTCATTTCCTAGTAGTACTTGCATCTTTATGACAACACATAAAATAATGATATGTACTTATAGTCAAGGCCCCTAACAGGGCGCCTTGTAACAAATTTGATTATATTGCATTGCATTGCAATTGCATTGGATTGGATTGCATTGTACTTGAAACGCCGCCGCGTTATGCAAACTAACAGTACAAACACTATAATTTATGGCATGTAGCACATAATGGTTTTATGCAAACGAGCGATTAAAACGACAATGGCGATACTTGAACGATTTGGCCAAATTGCATAAATTGCGAGCTCAGTGCTTAGCGCTAAGCGCCAGCTCAGACAGTTGGGTTAAATAAATTTTAATTTTTTTAATACTCAGTGTATATAAAATTGTGTAAAAGTGGGTAGATAAAAAAAAAGGGATATTGTGATATAAAGTATATAAAAATATTCTCGAAAAACCTTAACACACCAGCCGATCTACCTATTCGACTGTCTATACCAGGAGAGTCCCAACTGAGCGCATGGGAAATTTTTGGTGCAACGATTCGGTTGACGAAAAGTGCTTGACGCAGTTGTGCGGTCGACAAAAAAAAAAATTTTTTTCTTGCAGTTTAGCAAGCAAGCCTTCACACAGATACAGAATTCTTCGCACAATTCGAAAGACAAAATTGCAGGAGTGCAAATGACTGGCCTTCCCAGTTCTAAACTCCCAAATTTCTTTTAAAAGGATATAAAGTTATAAATTCTTAAATATTAAACTTTGATTAATTTATGCACATTTCAAGTTATTACGTATTTATCCTAAACTTACACAGAAGTTATTCAACTCAATTTTGCACAAATATTTATAATTAAATTGCCTGCTTAAACTTTAGACAATTCAATAGTAGACCTTAAGCCTTTCATATCTACAGGGTATCAACTAGCTGACCATATTGACAAATTAGACTATTTGTACTTGTTTTTTCTATATGCCATAGTAATGAAAACCTGTTGCAGCTGCACCAATTCTGTCATGAAAAACGCGCGACAACAGAAAACAAAAATATTTATTACAATATTGAAATTTCATATGCAATTACAGCCACATAAACATAAATATATAATAACTGCTTATAACTGTGGGGCGAGACAACAAATTGCTTACAAAAAACTGGCACAGAATTTTGCTAAATATTTTCGTTTTTCTTTTTCAATTTTTTTTTGTTTTTGTTTATTTTCGCTGTTTGTTTACGCGACGTATGCGTGATATTTGCATAACAAAGTGCACACTTTTTGCTGTTCTGTGTATCCGTACGCAGCTCCAAATTGCAACTGTTCTCGAGCATCGAGGGAATTTACCCTACATATGTGAATTTTTGAAACATTGTAACAATTTCTAACCAGATAATGTTCAATGTCAATCAAACAATCGAGACACTCAAAACAGTCGAGTGGGTCGCATAGATTTGCCATCATAAAAATCATTGAATATTGACAACAGGCAAGCAAATAAATGATAGAAATACTGAGAATTTGTTAGATATATCTAATCAATCAATCAAATGACGCGGCATTTAATGTTGCAATTGCAAAAATATTTCAATGTCCTTACATACTTGTATTTTATATATTGTACAGTTAGTTAGCTAAGCCGCAATCGAGCTATGCAAACAACAACATTGAAATGCGAATACAATAGAACTGTATACGAATATATCTCTAAGGTCAAAACTTGCACTTGTCATTTTATTGCTTTCGATTATGGCCGCAAATCTAAGTTGAATTCATGTGCAAATATACTTGGACTGTGATTTTTTTTATAAAGTCTTATAATATTATTGAAGGTTAATAACTACATTTCTGACATAGGAATGGGTTGAGGTTACAAATTATTTAGATAAGGCTAGAATGAATTACATTGGCTTCATGTGGAACACCAACATAACTGAGTATAAAAGTCATGCAAGAGTAGCAAATTTTAATAAATTATTTTTAGAAAATTTGTAAATTAAATGCGTGCCTGAAAATATTAAATTAAAATAAATAGAAATGTATTAAATACTGAAATGTTATTAATATTTGAGAGTAAGATAAAGATAAATTTAATAATTACACTAGTTTACAGCAAAAAAGGAGCTGGGCTCTCATATACTTTTTTTGATGGATTTTTGGTCGCTGATTTCAAAAATGCAAACCATTTATTTTTTCAATGAATGGTTTTCGAGAAAACCGCGAATAGCTAGTTTTTTGGCAGTCTTTCGACTTATTTGTTCGTATCTACATAAGATCTTATTTGATTTTAAATAATGTTACACAATTCAACAGATAATTGTATCCTCTTTCGAACGGTTTGCCGTCTATGCGGGTCGAAGAAGAATTAAAGCCATTACAAACTCTCAAAGTTGAAAAATGTCAACTTTTTTTGCATTTTTAAAATATTGCTGAATTTCAATTGGACTTTTAAAAACTTTAAAAAATCGTTTAAATACTTTTTAAGATTTATAATGTTAGACAATTATTTTACGAATATTTTAAGTATACATTCGACCAAATCCGTCAGTAAATGTGGTAGTTATTCAGCAATTAGTAAAAACATCCAAGATAAAATTCACCTTGTTCATCACTTTTCCAGTCAAATTTGACAAAATTTTACAATTTAAGAGAGAAAACAGTGATGCGTTGGTATATTAAAAGAAAAAATGTTGCATATTGTCTTCGAAAAAATTAAATTGGAAATATTCAATAAAGATACACCAAACTTCAGGATCATTATTCTCTTTAAATAAAGCAAACAATCCATTCGAATCGCCGCAATAGCTAAAGTTTCTAGTCAGTTGGAACTTCTCATCTTCGAATATGGCTGTAAACTAGTGTTATTGAACTGAATATTTGAGAATGAGAACGATCCATACTATGACTATGAGTACTTAAAAATGTATTAGTTTTCTAAATGTTTTCATTTCCTTTTTTTTGTGGTATTTTACTTATTTTTGATCACTATTTCAGGGAGTTAAAATTAAACTGAGGGATGTATTTTTATTTTTATTTAATTATTTATTTTATTTATTTATGTTTTTTTTTTGACAAGGCTCAATATTTTTCAGTAAACAAATAACTTTATAAATTTTAAACATTGATCTAAAGGGGATATTACATAGAGATTGGATGTGTTTTAGATGTAGGATCTGGTGTAAGTATTTATGAATATTATAAATAAATAAAAATGAGCAAATAATTAGCAAAGTATAAGGCACATTTTGGAGGCAAAAAATGTGTCTATATCATTGGTACACTCAAAAAAAAGTGTACATCCAATTGTGGAAAACTGACGTCAGTGATTGGAAAAACAGGATAGAAATAGCGCCATAGAAATTTTTTATGCCCTGTAGATTTAATTACCACAAAGTGAAGAAAATGTTGTAACTCTGGCAGATAAAATTTTCTGTTTTATTTATTTTATTTAATTATTTCGATAACTCTTGGAAACTTTTTCTACAAAACATGGAAAAATCTATAATTTGATTGTCATAATAAAAAAAATCCGTTATTTTTTTAAATTTGAATAAAAAAATTACTTTACTTTGGTTAAAGAAATAAGTCAACATATTTTGTAAAAATTTATGTTGAGCACAGAAAATTTTCTGCAGGTTAATGAATTTTATATTCATTTCATAGAACACCTGGATTTCATATTGTAGAAAATCCATACTTCCGATTATAAACCCATAATTTTTTTCGTTTATTCATATCATAGAAAATATATTCGTACTGTGGAAATTTTCACTTCTTTGTAGAGATTTATACTCTGTTTGTAGAATTTTATTTTATTTTTTTTATCGAAAGTGTTTCTATACTTAAAAAATTTTCTTTTTTCTTAGTGTAGTTCTAAAAAAAAATCTGTAGTAAATCAAGTCTAATATCTGCAGGAAATTTTAAATTTAATGGGTTTATTATGACGGAATTTGAAAGTTGTTATATTAAGAATATTATCCACATTTATTAAATAAATATTTGCATATTTAAATGAACCAAAAACAATATTTTTAACTGTGTACACACGGCATAAAAATAACTTAAATCATACTTGAAGCAGAATAATGATAAACTAAACAATAATAGATCAACCAAGTAGCTACAATTGGACATAAAAATAAACTTTGTTTGGCTATCGAAGCTGTCGCTTCTTCACACCAATTCAAAGTTTCAACTGAGATTCGAGTGGCTGCTGAGAAGCAATTCAAAAATAGCAATTAAATGCTATAAATATATGAACTAAAGTGCTTTGACTAAATATGGCATAATTATTAAACACATTGTATGCTTTATCTGCGTCATCTGCAACACTTTAAATCAAAAAGCAGTTCGGGCAGTTGATAGTATTGCTACCTTTAACAGCAGCAACAACAGCAACACGAGCAACAGCAACAACAACAATCAAGCCGCGTTTCATTTGGTTGTCGTTTTTGGTATTTCAAGTACTTTATAAATAAACACACTTCACAGGGCTGCTGTTGTTGCTGTCAGTGTTGCTGCTGTTGCTGTTGTTGTCTGCCGCTTAAACTCTCATTTGCAAGCTACAATACATGTCAAAATATTGTCGACAAGTTTTCACAGCGGAAACGCTGCTCATAAATTGCATTGTCAAGTACGCAGGGGAAGTTAACATTAAGTAAAGATTAAAAACAGATCTGTTTCTATATATCATTGCAGAAGGAATTGCGCGCTACCTGCTACTTCAACGAGACCATCGTGCACGGTTATTTCGTATTCCGTTCCGTAGTCGATCTGCAGCGACGTGTCGGGTTCACGCATCGAGGTAAACCTGTCGGTCCCAAGAAAATCGTCAACGATGCCTGCTACATGTTCAATAAGATCGATGCGGAGCAGTTTTTCCATCAGCACACGTTACCAAAATGGCGCGAGACGGCTGCAATGATGGCCAATAGCAACAGCAGCAGCAGCAACAGCAACAGCAGCAGCAACAGCAGCAACGGCAACAGCAACAGCAGCCGTGGCAACTATCGTAAAGTCTCGCGCAACAAAAACAATCGCCACAAATCGAATAACCAAAATCAAAAGTTGCAACAGCAACATGCGCATCATGGCCATAATAGTAGTAGTAATCTAAGTAGCACTAACAAAAAGCAACAACAATTAGCATTAGTTCGTAAACAGCAACAGCAACAGCAGCAGCAGCAGCATCAACGACAGCAACATCAGGTGCGACATCATCACAATGATCCCTCAATGCTGGCGCGGCGTCAACAGCGACGCAAACAGCAACAGCAACAACAACAACAACGAGTCACAGCTAGTCCAACGAAACAAACGACTGCCAAAAGTGCAACAACGACAACAGCAGCAACAACCAAAACGTCGACAACAACGCTGGCCAGCAAGCGAAAGGGTAGACGAAGAAAGGCTCGCAAACAGAAGCAGCAGCAACAACCGGAATTGCAGCAATTGCAGCTGATATCCACAGCAGCAACACTTGATCATAGTACGGATGATGTGTTGGCCAGCAGCAGTAGCAGCAGCAGCAGCAGCTTTTCCACAGGCTTTGACGATGCCTACAGCAGCAGCAGCAGCAGCAGCAGTGAACCCTGGTCCACTTGGTTTGCCTCACCCACAGCTACAATTGATAGCTTTACGCAAGAAGTTGGCAGTGGCAGCAGCAGCAGCAGCACTAGCGCCAACAATATGTTGCTAACAACAACAGCAGAAGACAGTATTAAGCCGTACAGCAGCAGCAGCAGCAGCAGCAACTATGATGCATGGTCCACATTTATCACTGAGCTCGAAACTGAAGCATCAGCGGGCACAACAGCAACAACAACAGCCAACAGCGGCAATGACACCGAGTTGTTGCAATATGAAACGGAGCTGGTTGAGGACAATGTTGCCGATGAGAATGAGCTGCAGACTACGTACGAAACCAAAGCAACAGCAACAGCAATAGTAGCAGAAGAATCAACTAGCAGCCAAGTGGCTAAAACTACCTCGACAACAGCAACAACTACAACTGCAGCAACAGCAGCAACAGGCACACAATTGGTGCTGGAACAGACGCCACTGGCAGCAACATTGGCCACGCTAATGTACAACAAATGGCACACAACGCAGCAACATGATACAAGTGCTGTGGGCAACACGACAGCAACAGCAGCAACAGCAGCAACAACAGCGACAGCAACAGTGACGGACTTAGCTCAGAGCACGCATAAGCTCAGCAGGCATCGTAGCAGCAGCAGCAGCAGCAGCTCCAATGAAAACCAGCAACAGTTGCTGCGGGATGTTAACAGCAAACAGCAGCAACAAAAATTGTTCCGGCCATTGCTCGTCACTGCAACTGCAACTGCAATGCCCACGATCAGCACGCGATCAAAAGCAACCAGCACAGCAGCAGCAGCAGTTGCTGTTACTACACAGCGGCAGCAACATATTGCAGACAAGCTGTTCAGTGTTTACAAGAACATCAACAGCAATTTGAACAACACGCTAACCGAGACGTCACTCACGACAGCAACTGTTACAGCAGCAACAACACCGACAACGACAACAACAACAACAACTAAGAAATCTCTGAGGAAATCCACCCAAAAGCTGCTGGCGACGCCCTATCATCAGCTGACCTATGTGCGGAATGAGGCGGGAGATATAGATATTGATAATCTGGACAATATTAGCGTATATCCCGATGTCTTCGAGGATGAGTCAAATGACAACGACAGCGGCAACAGTACTAGCAACAGCAGCAACAGTCGCCTCACATTTGTCAGTGGCTTTCTGGCCACCTCACCCACATCCGTGCTACCCGAATCCATACGCATTGCCAAGATTAAGATCAACAACGAACGGCGGCGATTGCAGCAACGAGATCAGCGGAGGCTACGCAATTTTGCGTAGTAGTTGGGGGGATTTTTTGACAATCGGTAATCGGTAATCGGTTTGTGGGAACGATAGTTTGTTTAGGCGAATTAGTCGATATATATAGACATACCTATACTCAGTACAGTTTTCGATGCGTTTTAAGTTACAAAGAAGAATTTATACGAAGAAAAGAAAAATGATGAAAATAAATTTGAGAAAAAAACAAAATTATGCATTAATATATATAAATTTATAGATATACTATATAATGAACTGATACATATATACATACTTGCATATATACATACATATATATAGTTATATATATGTGTGAAGTTGCTTATAGGCCACAAATCGGAATCGTAAGCAACAACTTTGGCTTACTGATTGATACCTCTCAACTCAGTCAGAACTTTGCAAACACTTGACTAACAAAGATACAGTTAACCCACACCCACACACCCTTACACACACCCACACCCACACACACACCCAAAAGCACACAATACCAAGCAAACCCCCTATAAATACTAGAAACTGAGGCAGAAGCTGTTCTTAAATATGCATAAAGTAAATACCAATTCTTGATAATTACTTTAGTAATTAGAAAATCATATTTTAATTACAATTATTCAAGTAATGTTAATTCAAAAATCTAATTACAATTACTTGCTTTAAATAGTATTTAAAGAATGATTTTGGCAAATCTATTTTCTAGGCACCGAATTATAATTAAACTTTTTAATTACCATTACGAAATGTAATTGAATAATTGCCATTTTAATTGCTATTTATCCAGTTAATTATAGCTCTGCCCATTACTAAAGTTTACTAAAAATATATCCACACTTTCCAACACTCAACTCAGCTCTTAAACACAAAGTCAAGAAATCAAATCAGTTCCATGAAAGAACTCGCAGAACTGCTACATAGTTATAAATGAAAGACAATAAGATTTTTATTTACGAGTATGTGCTTAATAATAATAATAACTAACAAAAAAAAAACGATATATGCTAAATAAAACTGAAATTGTTGAATAAAAGAAAGTTGCATAAATATAAATTTAAAAACAAAAATTAAAACGGTGTTGGCGAAAACTACAATTAATAGTAAATGTTTAGACGCACTGAATGTAAGGCAAAATAGCAACTTTGGTTTACTAAATCAATTAAATTTATTAGCAATGAGATTACAAAATATATTAAAAAATACAAAAAACAAAAATAAAATGCAAAAACTAAAGCTAAACAAAACTAAGTATATATATATGCATATATTTTCAAAATTTTATAATGAACAAAAAAATTAGTAAACAAATTTAATGGGAATGTTTTTTAAATTCATACTAAAAAAAAAAAACGAAATAAAATTGACAACAAATTCGCACAGCAAAACACTTCCAAAAAACGAAAAACAAAAAACAAAAAAAACTTTAAATATTTATGAGAAACAGCAATTTTAATAGGCACAACTTAAATAAATTGGGGATTTTCAGAAGAAAAGCAAAAAATAAACCGAATTTTTAAAAACAAAATGGGAAACGCAGGATGTTGTTACATGTTGCTCAACACTGCATCAATAACAGTGTTGCACAATTGTCAACTGGCAAAAGAACTTTAGTAAATATACTACATATACTGAACCATTTGGAGCATAGAACAAAATTGGTAAATAATAAAAGAAAATAAAAAAATAATTTTGGCAAATTTGAAGTAATTGCAAATTAACTGAAAACCAAGCAAAGTCAACAACTAGTTATAAATAAATGCAAAAGTTTTAAATATATACTAAAAAAAAACAAAACAAAAAATTGCTACAAATCATAAGTATATGAAACGTATATAATTCGTATATTATATTATACGGCGACAAAACACCAAAATTCACACTGAATAAACGTTATATTTATTAATTAAATATATAACTAAATAAAATGTAAAATCAAAAACCAACTGCTGCTTTTCTACATATATATATATAAATATATATATATATAAATATAAACAATAATTGTTTCTCGTATATTTATATTATTATATTAACATAAAAAAAAAACAAGTAAATAGTTCAAACAAATTAGCAAACCAAATACATAAACAAAATTAAAACAAAAACAAAAACAAAATCAATATAAAAAAAACACAAAAAACAAAGACAATTGAAAAACTGACGCGTCAAGTTTATATGTAGCAATATGTATGAATGTAAATTAAACAATAATAAAACAAAAAGTTAATGCAAAATGCTTAGGTGAAAATTTAATTAGTGTGTACTTAAGAACAAGAACATTTATAATTACTTAACTAGACATTGAAGCAGCATTCAAATTAAATAACAAAACTACAAGCCACACACAATAAAAAAAACAAAAAATTAAAAAAAAAAACGATTTAACAAAACTCAAATTGAAATACTGTACTTATATGCGCGTTGCTGTAATATAACATTTTATGTTAACAAAAAAAAACAAAAAACAAAAAAACATACGATTATTATAAAATACTTAAAAAACAAATCAAATTCTTTATTATTATATCATTCGAATACGGCTATTTATTTAATCCTATAAGCCAGCCCAAGTCAAATTCTTCTCATTCGTCATTTGTAAATTCATTTGCACCAAATTTTTTTCTCCCAACTACTACTACTAATTAATTAATTAATTAATTTTACATTTACTTTTAATACCTGTAATTTAGTTGCTTGATTTGCAGCCATTTTTGCATTTTGCATTGTAAATTGTAATTTGTTTATGTCTAAGCCGCAGCATAATTGTAATTATTTATGTATAAAAAAAAAAACACACACATGTATAACACACAGACAGACACACACACACACACATATGCATCTACACACTCTCTATAAACAACCTATTTACCCTATATCTATCTATTATATAAACGCCTATTTAATTGCATTTCTTTGTAATTTTTAATGAGTAACGCAATATATAAAAAAAAAACGTAATTAAACGCGTCAAATATCTAAATAAATAAACAAAAGAAAAATTTACTTTTTATCAGTTTTCATTTTCTATTTCAGTAAAAAAAAATTTAAATACGCATATTTCATTTTTGTATTATTTATTTTGTGTAACATTTTTCTTAGTTTTCAAATGTGTGCAGAGAAATCGTATAAATAAAAATTATATAAATTAAAAAAAAAAAACCAAGAAAAATAATGTATTTCTGTTTTTTTAGCTGGGTATTGTATCGATTGTCAAATGAAGGTTTTAATTCTTTAAAAGTCTATAGTTATCGATCAATTTAAACCTTAAAAAAGTAAGTATTTAAAATTTAGAAATTAGGATTGGTAAGTTTAATTTAAGTTGTTGGAAAATAACAGTGAGATTTAATAATAAAATCACAAAAAAAAATTAAAAAAAATTAAAAAAAAAAAGGAAAAAAAATACGAAAAAGGAAAATGAAAAGAAAGAGCCTTCAAAATAATAATAATAATAATAATTAATAATAAAATCACAAAAAATTTGAAAAAAAAAAAGAAAAAGGAAAAAAATACGAAAAAGGAAAATGAAAATGAAATGAAAGAACCTTCTACTCCTGACTGCTACATACATTTCCGCTGTTTTATGACGCCTTTTTATCCATTTTTAACAGATACAGGGTATTAAAATTGCAATTTTTATATATCACTAAAGCAAGGTTCAGCTAATTTAAGCCTAATAAATAGATAGCTAATTGTACCATTTAGTCGCAAATTTAAGTAAATTAAAATCGATTTAATAATTCAACTCTAATGAACAGCTTAGTGAACTGTGAATCCTTTGAGAGTAATATTATTAACAGCAAAGCAAACTGGATATTTTAATTTATGTTTAATAATTAAAATGTCTAATAAACTTGTTCACTATTCTATTGAAAAGCTAATCCCTTGACAACTTACAATTACAACGCATTAGAGAGAACATTTCAATATCATTATCATCTTCATTTCCGTCTTCATTGAAACTCACACAGCACATTCCAATGAGCCACAGGAATCAACATCCAAAGGGGTCTGTAAATACTAGCTTTGGAGCTTGTAACCCAGTCAATGCCATGTCTCTAGGTGGTCCAACCAAGTGACAAATGTTTGTCAGACTGCAATTTCAAGAAGTTGGAGGAGGTTGAAGCTGTAGTCTGGTCTACTACTGTATCTATCCTGTAGTGGCTGCATCAATGACAAATTACATGTGCTGACATTTGACATTGTCGCAGGAGTCAGGGATTAACATGTTATTGTGGAGGGATCCTATCAGGGCATGCCTTCCTCCGCCTGCTGCCAGTAAAAGTGTTAAGCAAAATATATATTCTCTGGCAAAAGCAAACACAGTTATGGATAGCTCTAAACATGGCTATATCTGAGGCTGTCGTTGCTGCCAACAGACCATGGAGTGGACCAAGTGGAGTGCAGACGGTGACGGACCACACAAGTGGCCCAAGTGACCGAAGTGGCCAAAAGGAAACGCGGTGGCTGCTTTGCATAAATGTCCCAGTCAGAGTGTTGCCTCTGGCTTGCTGGCTGCCACTTGCATCTTACCCCCTCTTCCAGTACCTTCTGCCAGCCAGTTATCATCTGTGTCTGTCGTGTGTGTGCTGCTTGTTTAATTAAAAAATTAAGTTCCAAATCCCCAGACCATTAAAAAGATTTTTATTTATACCTTTTAATTTCATCAATCGTTGCGACGGCAGGTGCCGTCCAGCACAGCCTGGCATATTTTTTAGTAGTTGTTTTTGTTGTTGTTTTTTTTAGCTTTTAACAGGAAACAATTTCATTTGCGAGCAAAAATTCTTTTCAAATCTGCCGCCGTTAAGCAAAAAGAAAACATGCCAAGAAAAAAAAAAAAAAAAAAAAAATTTAAAAAAAAAAATAAAGAAACCTTTACTGACTGAGAAAAACCAATCGTTCTTGTTACGACTATGCAAATGGCATATTAGCTTTTACATTGAACTTGTTATAATATATTTAAACTAGTTTATCCGGCGTTGCAACGACCTTCCTACAATAAAATGAAAACAAAAATAAAACTAATCCTATTCTGCTGCCTTATAACTAATATCTTGTGGCGCTTTAAATAATAAACCCTGATTTGCATTAATTTAATACTGTTCATTTCGATTTTTCTATTAAATTTTAAAAATACTGCGATTTTTGTAACAGTGCTGTAAGCATTAACAGTGCTGTATGCGTTAACAGTGCCGTATACGTTAACAGTGAATATATCTGTTGAGGCTCTGGAGATTTTTCGGAAAGTTTTCTCAACATTTTTTTTTTATCTAGAAACCTTCTCCTGGCAATTATAAACAATTGAAAAAAATTATAAAAATAAACTAAATCGGCCCAGTTGATCTGAGTTAATATATAGCTTGCTTTTTCTCCATTATATATATATAAAGCTTATTTAGAGACTATATAAAGTAACTCTGCAGCCACAATAGATATTCTAACCGAAGCTAAAAGGTGTCCAACTGGGAAAAATGGGTTGATGAAATGACTTGACCTAAGAAGAAATCATCTCAACTTAAAAAAATATATTCAATATTTATTTCTCCTTTGGCAAGAGCATAGCAAATTCGTTGTGATATAATGTTGTAGTTGTTTTGTCGCTTTGTTTCCTTTTTGGCAGAACGTTTTGTTGGCCCGTTGCAGTTGGTCGGGTGTGTTGGCCAACCCAAACCCACGAGTCCCGTTGCCGCCCTCCCCCCAATACCCCCGTCCAGCTGAAGGTTCGGTTCGTTTGCTCAGTTTTAGTTTATGAATGTCGCCATGTTGCTGATGTTGTTGCTGGTGTTGTTGCTGGTATTGTTGCTGGTGTTGTTGCTGCTGTTGTTGCTGGTGTTGTTGCTGGTGTTGTTGCCAGTGTGTTGGCACATTCCACTCACAGCGACAGGATGAAACTGTTGCCTGCATACGGCATGCATATTTCGTATTTTTAGTACAGCCATTTAACATCATCAACTTAAATATGCGTGCAAGATTTATGCCCACATCGCTTGGTCCCGCCAAGGGGCAGGGGGGGGGGGCGTGCAACAGCGGAGAGTTGTGGCAAAGGGGGAACAGCAACCATGGCACGTTAAAATGAAGCCCATGACCGGCAAATGGGGCTAAAATTGGCATACAAATGTGGCCAACTCGATATACATCGAACACATGATATACAGTACCACAAAGCAAGATATTGATGTCAACTGAAATATGGCATTTATAGGAAGAAATTTTAAGCGTTTGATTATATGGGAAAAAACAAATAGTTATAGGCAATTTTTGGTTTTAAGAATAAAATAAAAGTTTAAAATAAAACTGATTTACATAAGGTGTATAAAGTGCATAAAATGTATGAAGTTTCCGTATAAGAAAGAGTAAATATTTATTAAAACAAAAATGGTTTTTAAGTTTTTTTAAAAAAAACTTTCAGTTCCTGTAATTGTAATTTCATGTTTAAGGTTTAAAAAAAGTGCCTACAGCCAAAAGTGATATTAACGTATGATAGTATTTTGGCTTTAGTATTATTGTAATATATTGTGAAATTAAAATAAAAAAAATGCAATTAAAAAAAATTAAAAAAATTAACTAAAAATAAAGCTATTTTAAAAAATAGTTTTCTTTATTACTGGCATTTCCAGGAACATGCTCAAAAATTAGAATTTAATTAAATGTTCATTATTCAGTAATCAATTTAGTGAGTCGAGAATCTTTTTCAGCTCGGACCTCATCTAAACACCTTCTAATTGCTTTTCAAAAGCTTTTTCAATTTATATAAAAAAAATTTTGACCTCGAGCCGACTTAACTCATCTCCTAACAAACTAAGGTCACCAAAAAATCATAGCAAATATAAAAGAAATATTAATTTGAAATATAAAAAATTATTTTACATCTTAATTAAATCATTATATTACAGAAATTCACAAATTAAATTGCGTATTCCATGCTACTGTCATTATTTTAGTGTCAGTCGGGGGATAGAATATATTATTATTTATTTTATTATTAAAATATTCAAAGAATTAAGTGTAACTTCTTCTTCAAATCTAGTATGGAGATATAGCTTTGGCTACTGAGGCCCTGAGCAATTGTACAAAAATGAGATAGAATATAATATTTTGTGACAATATTCAAAATTTATACATAAGTTTTATAATATTATTGTATATTTGATTTTTTTCAAACTGTAGGATCTAGATTATATAGACTTTTTCAAACACTTTGAGTTCTTGATACTACATATACATATAGACATATTATTAGCTTTCTTTTCGTCAATTTTATAAATATTTTTGTTTTTTTATTCAGAGTATATTTGAATAAAGAAGAAAAACATGGTAAAAGAATGCAGAAATGTCGCTTTAGATGAACAGAGTTATTTGGAGTTATAGATACTGAATTTTGACCAAAAATTCTCTTATTCAAAAATGTTTAATATTCAATTCAAATTTTGAAAACCACGCCAGGGTACTATGGTCGATTTATCGATTTTTAGCATTTATTCCAAATTAAAAACTAGAGACTTAAAATTTTTCATGAATGTTAGTAAAATCAAAGTAGAATTTTGTATTATTTTTTTTTTGGAGGTTTGAAATCAACAAAATTCAAATAAACTTAATAATAAATGAGTTTGAACGTAGGGTATTTTATTATTCTCGCACAGACAAGTGTAACATTTTATTATTATTTTATTATTTATTTATTTATTTGGTTTCCCAGCACTACAAGTATGAGCTTTTCATTTTTTATTACTTATTATTTAATGCATGGCACGCGCTTAATAGTATTAAGTAATTTAAATTTAATCAAGCAAACGTTTTAAGGTTAAAACAACAGGTGAACAAGAAGTTAAAAACAACAAATCTACAAATAAATGCAGACAGTTTAAATTGTATTTACAAAAAAAACAACGAATAGACCACGTTAACGTTAAGCGTTAGACAAATGCAGTTGCTGATTTAGCTGATTTAACGGATTTAACAAACTTCAATGACTTTGTTGCTCTGTAATTAGCAAACGGCATTTGGTGATTTATCATAAAAATGTGGCGGCCATAAACAAAATTGTGAACTGTGGCGCCAATCGAAGTTGGCTTTAAATATTAGCCAAAATATGGAAACGTCAGTTTGGCCGCTTTTAGCCATTTTGTATATGCACCTTCAGCAGGTGAAGATGTTTTGCCCGGTTACCCAGTATTCGATATACAGTTTTTCCATTCATATTCATATTCATAATCATAATCACATTTAGTTACAGATTTGTATACGAATCTCGTATTCGAAGTGGCGTTGGTTTGCCATCGCATTGCGCAAACCGCCACCAGAAATCAATAAACTATTTTTTTGCTGCCACTGGTGCGGCTTGTGCAAGTTTTTGTGGCACTCGGCGCAGTTGCCTCAAATGTCATTGGCTCTGACAGCTGCATAATGATTTTATTAAATTGCGCATAAGGTTTTGAATAAGTGCGGCGGCGTGAGTTTTGTCTTATTCAACTTGTCAAATGGCTTAACTGCCAACTGGAAATAAACACACACACAGCTGAAAGCAGTGAAGAATGCTCCACTCGTAAGTGATTAACTAGAAGATACCCCTTATACATATCTATATTAAAAAAGGTACCAGTTTGATCTTCCTGCGGATACCTGACAAGCCGCAAGTTTTATATACCAAGGATTGACAGTTTTGAGCTCAAAAAACTGAAGCAAATACTTTAAATAAATACAAAAATACTAAAATACTAAAATACTAAAATACTAAAATACTAAAATACTAAAATACTAAAATACTAAAGTACTAAAATACTAAAATACTAAAATACTAAAATACTAAAATACTAAAATACTAAAATACTAAAATACTAAAATACTAAAATACTAAATACTCTGCATAAAGGAAAAAATTTTAAATATACTAATTCAGGCTGCAGTTTCCTGAAATCAGGATAAGCCTTTTATTTTGAATTCTTATTAAAAAAAAAATTAACTTATATTTTTCGATCCAAAAATTAAATTTGTGATATAACAATTAAATTTCAATTTTTATTTATTATTTCACAATTTTATTTTTTGGAAATAAGTCAATAAATAAATCTTCATTCATAATTTTTGTATTTTAAATTTATACGAAGTGTAAAGTAAATTATTATTAAGTTTTATCCATATCATATTTTATTTCTAAAACTTTTTTTATGTCATTGCATAAAATTACAGAGATTCAGTTTTCTAAATGACATTTGCTTACACTTAAATATTATAAGTTTAAAGTCGGTTTCATATTTTATCCCATTTGTATAATCACAGGGTATAAACAGTACAATTCAATGTGCAAGTATTTTATGACTTTTTAATAATTTTTTGAAATATTTTTAACAGCCAACAAACAAATTGATGGCCATAAATGAGGTAATAGTTGTTACCTGAAACAAATTTTTTACTTAAATAATGGTAAGTAATTTTGCTTTTCGATACTGCTTATTGTAGGTAGTTAATGAAATTCAACTAATTTATATGCAATATTTAAAATTTAAATTCTAAATTATATATTTAAATTTGCTGATAAATTTATTTTGTAAGCTAAAACTAAATTTTTTTATACCGAATACACTGCTTGATTGGATTATGCTTAAAAATAAATTAGTATTACAAAACTCTCTTATAACAAAATTAAATATAGAAAAGCAGCACAGACCTTATATACACAACTGGACAGAATAATAGGTACGGGTACTTTTTACCAAAATTCAAGTTGTGTATAGTTTTTAATAATTAAGTTTATTTTTGAATAAGAACATTTAGATAATATATTTCATAATTAAAAAAAATTTTAATGGAGGTACTAAACTAAAACATAAACCTTAAAACTATTGAAAATTTATTTAACAGCGATTTTGTCCTGGACATAATAATTATTATTAAATTTTTAAAGTGGTTTTTCGTCATCTGGTTCACCATATGTATCAGTAAAAGTAGGTTTGGTAAAATATACAATTTGTGTGTTACCTAGTGTAACAGGTACGATTTGCATTAAATATAGAAAAATATTCGTTAATCAATTTATCGGAAATCCAAAAGTAAGTTTTGAGCTGTATAAGTAAAATGCAATTATAGAATATCTAAAAAAATAAATTTATTAAGTCTTAATTAACATTACGGTCGTCTTTGCAGTTAGAAGAAAGAAGTTTGGCGCAGGACCTTTTTAGATAGGGAAAACTTACAAAATTCAATGCAAATTTATCCTGATAACTTATTAGCTTTATTACAAAAGCTTTTTAAATTAAAATCAACTATTAAAAGCATTGTATAAAAATCAAATCGTTTATAAATTTCAAATTAAATAGTCTAAGATAAAAAACAAACAAAGAAAGACCAAAACGCAGAATAGCAGTATTAATAAATCTGTAAATATAATATAATACATAAAAATATAAATAATATAATAATATATAATATATAATAATAATTAATATAATATTTTGGTATTTATAAAAAAAAGATTACATTACAATAAATTGTCAAAATTTCTTTACTTTTAGAGTGATTATTTTTCTCAGTATATAAATTTGGTGTCTCTAATTCTTAAAGAAATTAATGAGAAGCGCTTACTATAAAAATGTTTACCCAGAAAACAAACCTTAAAGCTTATGTTAATTGTTAATGTCTCCTAATCGATTTGATCAGTTCACATTGCAAACGATTAGCCATTAGTTCCCATAGTTCCCCTGCCCTTCAGTCCAACGCAACCTGTGTTAATGTATTCCACAATCTTGAGATTAGTACAGCAACAAAATGTTTATTGATAAATAACTGACATTAGACATTTGCCGGAGCATTTTCCCATGGCTGTGTTGCAAAACAAAAAAAAACCTATGTTGCATAAATAGGAGTTAAAATTGAAAATAAATGCATTTAAATAAATTTGCAATAATCACTGACTATGGCAGCGACTTCATTGAGCTTTTCGGCCACAATATTCGCCTAGACATGTGCATTATCAATGCCACATAGTTGCCCCCCCCCCCCCCGTATACCGTACCCCGCCGGCGGCGCCAACCATTTAGCAAGTGTCTGCGAACAAGGTTAGGCATTAGAGGCGTCCCACGTCGCCGTCGGGTGGGTGGCTTATAATTAATTTGGTGCAACTTTTTTGCACTGGCCCACCACCAACTGGTATCCAGCTGGAGCCGTGCCCAGAGTGCCCGCCAGGCATATGCCACTCGTATATGCAACTTGGTCAATGTGCGCATTTATCAAGACAATTGACTGATTGGCAGCTTGAATGCATTACGCAAAAAAAAATAGACTTGGAGACGGGGTACAGTCTTGTGTCTTGGTGCACACCTGTCAGCACTGCCGCAGATTATGATTAACTGTCATACTATAACTGGCTCTGATCGATTTATTGCTCTCAATTTGACAAATCAATGTGAAGCAAATGTTGCTCAAGTCGAGTTTTTTTTTTTGGAGCTAATTGAAACGCACACTAAGAAAAAAGAAATTTTTTTAAGTATAGAAACACTTTCGATAAAAAAAATAAAATAAAATTCTACAAACAGAGTATAAATCTCTACAAAGAAGTGAAAATTTCCACAGTACGAATATATTTTCTATGATATGAATAAACGAAAAAAATTATGGGTTTATTATCGGAAGTATGGATATTCTACAATATGAAATCCAGGTGTTCTATGAAATGAATATAAAATTCATTAACCTGCAGAAAATTTTCTGTGCTCAATATAAATTTTTACAAAATATGTTGACTTATTTCTTTAACCAAGGTAAAGTAATTTTTTTATTCAAATTTAAAAAAATAACAGATTTTTTTTATTATGGACATAAAATTATAGATTTTTTCCATGTTTTGTAGAATAAGTTTCCTCGAGTTATCGATATAAATTCGATTATGATAGAAAAATTCAACATTTAAACAACATTTTCTTCACTTTGTGGTAATAAAATCTACGCTATTTCTTTCCTGTTTTTCCAACCACTGACGTCAGTTTTCCACAATTGAAAGTACACTTTTTTTTGAGTGCAGATGAGCCACAGTTATGTAGCTCTAAATATTTGTAGTCCGTAATCCTGTTACCAGTTTGCTACTACCGTCTGTCAATTGCTTTGGTAGCCAAATATTAATTTACCATATGCATATCTATTGGCGGTGATTTTGTTTTTTTGCTTGCAGTTGGCTAATGAAATCGTAAGTGCTTTTATCTCATAAATACTAGTTGCTAGCCAAGTTGCCTTCAAATATTTCCTTACCGGTTTGAAATATTTGTGCGTTTAATGAGCCATACAGCGTATTAAATATGTTTTACAATAAATATTTTTACTATTGCCTCGGCTCATGCGGCGTATGCGTAACGCGTGTTAAGAGCCACCTAGATAAGTTAAATGGCCGACTAGCTGGCTAGCTGGCAAACGATTTAAATGGCCAAGTTTCACTTTCGGCCAATATGCTTTGGGGCCTGGCTCAAAACTCAACAATGCGCCTGCAAATTAAACTGACAACGAGCATGTGAAATATTTTAACGCCATTTATCAAATGTGCCAATGCAAAATTGCTGGTCACCGGCTACTTGGCGGCCTGTTTGAGCCTTGACTGACAGCTGCAGTTGGCCCAAACCGCCCAACTCCTCGTCACTCAGCCAGCGTGTCAGTCGCCTGTCTTAGCCTGCTTGATCAGTCAGTTGGCCAAACAACTGAGACATGCAGAACGCGCAGCCAAAATGAATTATACGCACTTCAAAACTCTCAACACATTTCATAAAATACAATAGCAACAGCAACTGAAAAAACTAAACAACTGACGCCCCCCTCGAGGGTCACATCAACAGCCAAGAATTGCCATTCACAACGAAACTTGTATGCCCTTTGGCTAGATGCATATTTTTTGTTAATTTAAAGATCTGTCTAGAATTTGCAAATGCTTTAATTGGTTAGAACTTGACGTTGAAATACTCAAAATGCCAACTGTCTAAATGTAATTGTGATCTTTTGCAAAATATTTAGTTAACTAATTTAAGTGTCCCAGTTTAAAGTATTTGAAATATTAGGGTCATTCAAAATGTTAAAAAAAATTAGATAACGTACGACTAAATAGCCTTCAAAAAGCCTTTTTTATGAATTCTACGACTAAACTAACAAATAACCAATGGATAAAATACATACAAAAATAGTATTTAATTAGAATAAATAAATTAAATAATAATTATAACTAAATAAAAAATAAATATTAAATAAATTTAAAAAATATATATTGTTATAAATAAATTAAAAATGAAATAAATAAATAATAAATATATTTTCAAAATATATTAAAATAAATATTAAAAGTAAAAATTGCAGTGAACCAAAAGTATTAATCAAAATTAAATTATAAAAATAAAGTGAATAAATAATAAACATTTAAAAAAAAAATAAAAATTGCAGTGAATTAATAATGAAATAATTAAATAATAAATATATTAAAATAAATATTAAAAATAAAAATTGCAGTGAACTAAAAGTATTAATCCAAATTAAATTATAAGAATAAAATAAATAAATAATAAACATTTAAAAAATAAAAATAAAAATTGCAGTGAATACTTAGTAATAATAAAAATTTAATTATATTAAATAATCTTTGTTTTGTTGTGACTAGTGCATTAATATAGTATAAGTTATACTTAATTTACAAGTATAAAAGCTCTTTATTTAAATTAATTTAATATTTTTAAATAACTTATAGCAATTATTAGGAAATACAATTGTACACATATTTAAGTTAATGACTTTTAATTTAAAATTTTTAATTATTTAATAATATTTAATCATTTTTGCCATAATTTATTTTAAATCCAAAATCAAAGTTTAGTTTCCAAAAAATTTTAAACCGACCTAATATTGTTTTTTTTAGTTGTTTTGTTTTTATTATTAACCAGACTTAATTTTGTTTTTTTTTTGTTAATTTGTTTTTGTTATTATTGTTTGCTAAGTTTAATTTAAATTATTGAAAAATAACAGTAAGATTAAATGATAAAATCAAAACAAAAAAAAAATCTCCAAATTATTTAAATTGAGATCCTAAGAAGTCAACCAAAATTTGGAAAAATTTAACAGTATAAAAAATCTAGAAATTCAGATTTAGACTTGTGTAGTCTAAACTTAAATAAAATTGAATATTTATGCCGAATATTTAATCGAATTTCGAAATTTCGTATTGCCAATCAAAATCAGAAATTGAGCCAAAGGTAAAAATTATTATTTATTATATAATATTAAATAACTAACATTTAATAAATATTAAAAGTTTTACAACTATATAGCGCCATTTCTTTAAGCTTTAATTTGTTGTGCTCCTTAATTTATCCCTAATTGCCAGCCAGCTAATAGTCCTTAGTAGGAAAGTGTATAATTAACTAGCTAGTTATGAAGAGAGCAAAACTTTCGCCACTTTTTTGGGTCAAAACTCTATCAATATTTCATGCATAAGACATTTTTGTTGGCTTTACAAATTGTTTGTTTATTTTGTTTATACGTAATGAAACTTGATGTCCCTGAATTATTAAGGTTGCAAGTTGGTAGCATGTGGCAAGTGACGTGTGTATCGTGTGGCAACTGACAACTGGGTCAGCTAATCCTGTTGGCCACAAGTTGCGTTTGTCGCCACATTTAGTGGCTCATTTCAACGGGGGCTGCAACAACAAATTACTGTAATTAACAGGCGCATTTTGAGGTGTTTATCAGGCCGCCTTTTTAACCCCTCCTCCAACTCCTGCCGCTCCTTTTATGCCCCAATGTGTAATTACATATGCAGCCAGATGATATGATGGCCAATAAGATGGCCTCGTAACCACCCATGCCCCGCCCTGTTGCCTCAACTCAACGCTTGATTAGAGGCTATTGGCATCACAATTTGGTTGCAGGCTACTTTAAATTGATTTCGCTTTCAATCTCTGGCGACCAGCATGCAACAGCTGCTGTCAGCTAAGTGGCATTTTAATTATACTCGTATGAGTATGAATAGGAGTACCCGATCTCAAATTGGCAACAGGCTGCTCGAGTTAGCGCCATTCATTAAATGCATTTTTTTCACTTTTTATTTTGGCCAGTAATATGTAATGCATTGAAAACATTTAATGGTTCGCTAGATTGACAGTAATCGTATTAATACTCGTACTATGTATTAAATGTAGTATTTGTTAATGTAAAATCTGGTTAAAAAAAATGTTTGTATTTATTGTCAAAATATTTTTAAAAAAAAATTATTTGCTTCTGATACATAGTTAAGCAATCTTGTTAAAGAAATCATATATAAATATTTAGAAATATGATTTGTAATTTTTTTTTTTAACTATAGTAATTTTAAAGTCAATTTAGGCTTAACCAATTATATAAATAATTTAATATTCACACACTTAAATATGAAAATGCAGGCATGGCTTTTAAAATAGAACTACTTTCTTTTTAAGGTAATTATAATTTTTACAATATATACGACTATAAATAAAATAAATGGAAAAGCTACGTTAAAACTATTAGCTCCAAAAAACTATATAAAAATTATTTTTTTAGTTAATTCTAATAATAAAAAAAAAGAAAACAAAAGGTAACAATTCAGTTGTTGTTATTGTTTGTTAAGTTTAATTTTAGTTATGAGAAAATAAAAAATAAATAAAAAATAAAAAATAAAAAATTTAAAAAATATGGAAAATAACATTGAGATTAAATGATAAAATCACAAAAAAAAAAATTCAATCCATTGCAATACATATTATTAATTCTTTTTTTTATTAAAAATATATGTATGCATTAAATCAAAAATTAATGCAACAAAACTAAACATAAAGATTCACTCCAATTACATTAAATATATTTTTTCAGTTAAAAATAAAAAATCGAATACAAATTCGGTAAAATGTATTACAATCAATAATTATAATTTTTGGTAATTCAAATGAAATTCTAATTTTTGAGTGTTTAATTCAAATTCTTTTTTTATTTATTTTTTTTCAAATTTTATAACTGACAAGAAGCAGCTTTCCTAATTGACTATAACATTTTAAACATTAAATAACAACCACGTTTTATAGGAAGCTTAATAAATTCAAATTCTAATGAAATTACAATTTGAGAGCGTCGACTGTATTTGCAAAATCAAATTCAATTCGTTGTTAATTGAAATAAAAGGATTCCAATTTAAAACCTTAAAAAACTTTTGGGTACCTTAAAAAACTCTTGTGTAGATTTTGATTCGATTTAAGTTATTTATCTAATAGAGCTGCAAACCCGTCAACTATCTGAATATTTTGGATGATATTTAGATAAGGATATAATAAGCAATTTGATTACTTTTAAAAATATAATAAATATGTAGCTGAAACTCACAACTCTGCTCCAGAACCAGAAATATGTCACAAACATCATTCTAGACCAATTTGCATTCATTTCGCTTTTAAAATTAAAACATTAACACTTTCAGTGAGCAACATATGATCTGAGAGAACTGAGAAGACAGGTGGAGCAATTGGTTGACTAGTGACACCTCAAGCAGATTGCCTGAAGAAGATATTAACTTAATAATTGATAATTGAAAGTAGTGCATAGGCATCGCCAATTGGGACCAAGTCCGACGACAAAAACAAAAAAAAACAGGCTGAAAAAAAGCGAAGTACAAGGAGTCTGGGATGCAGTCCAAAATGATTACATTGCCTGGGGGCATGCCTCATGTTACGCTGCGGAGTTGTTGTTGCCTCTCTCTCAAGGCACTGTACTTGCAAATGAGCTGCATTTTGAGACATTAAAGGGCACTTAGCATAATGATTTACAGCTTTAATTCACGCAATTAAATTGGAATTTTAACGTTGTACGATCGCTCGAAACGTTGTCTCTGAAGATGCCACCAATTTAGCCAGTTCCGAGTAACAAGTTCGGGACAATGTTATTGACACCAGGAGGGCGACAAGGTTTCGATTTCTCGGTTTTGGACTCAACTTTTAGTCCTTTGTGACATTGGGCACACTGATTTGATTGACACTTTGGCTGAGCGCGTTTGATTGACAGCTCCAAGCCTCATGAAATCCATTCAATTGGAATGTGTTAACGCGTAGGTGCCAAAGATGATCATCACATTCCCTGCACCCACAATGTCACACAGTCTGCCATAAATGGAAAGTGAACAAATGTTCAATTTGAAGCGCCATTTCATTAGGCAAGAGCACAAGGTTCCACATCAGTTCCACATCTGCTGCCTACTCCTCATATCTTTTGGCCATAAATCAGTTTAAAAATCAAGTGGCCATCACATTATCACTCCAAGACGCGTCTAACTCGTGCGGGTCTCTATTGGCTTTGTCTCTTGGCTTCGATTGGATTGAATTTGTTTGGTTTTAGTTTTTGGTTTCGATTTCGAATCCGGTCTGTGAGCTGTGATCGGTGAGCCGTGCGCTGTTTAGCGGAAATTGATCAATTACTGAGCACTTTGGAGTGCCGATCCAGTTTTTCCCGTCTAGTTGATTAACGTAAATTTGCATAAATAAAAACAAAGCTCAGCTCTAGTTTTGATATATATTTTTTTTTTAATTTATTTTTTTTTGGGCACACTTTTCAGCTATTTTTTTTGTGGTGCCTACTACAATCTACAATTTTGGGGCTTAATCTCGTCGTCGTATGAAAAATGGGCGAAACGCCTTTAGTGTCAATTTTATGTTATCGTTTGATTTATAATAATGCTGATAGACGTCGATATTTTAATTGATTGTGCTTGCAGCTCAAGTTGTCTGCTATTTTTGGTTTTTTTTTTTCTTTTTTTTTGTTTATAATTTTTCTCTTTTACGAGCATTTGGGTTTATGTTGCGTATTTAAGTGATTTCTACAAAATGTTTAATGTGTGTTGCATCACTTTCTAATGAGATTTTATAATCAAATTCTTTTGGTAGCAAATAATTTAATCATATTTTTATTTAAATAACTATTAAATATTACATATTCCAGCATTAAGCAAACATTTACAGTGGTCTTAAAAATTTAAGTAAATATAAACAAATTAATAAAAAATAAAATAATAAAAAATAATGCTTGTAATTCCAGTATTTAGTAAACAATTACAGTAGTCTTAAAAATTTAACAAAATATAGACAAAATAATAAAAATAAAAAATAAATAAAAATTCTAAAATTTTCATAGAAAAACTAATTCTTTTAGCCGATTTTTAATGGCAGCTATAGCAATATTTTAAATTAGCAAAAAAAAAATATATAGAGATATAAAAATTGAACCATTTACTGTGTATTTCGAATAAAATCATTAACATTTCTTTAAAATCTTTACAAGTATGTATTTATACTGCCAAAACGAATAAAAATTAAATTTTATCATAATACACTAAGAAAAAAGAAATTTTTTTAAGTATAGAAACACTTTCGATAAAAAAAATAAAATAAAATTCTACAAACAGAGTATAAATCTCTACAAAGAAGTGAAAATTTCCACAGTACGAATATATTTTCTATGATATGAATAAACGAAAAAAATTATGGGTTTATAATCGGAAGTATGGATTTTCTACAACATGAAATCCAGGTGTTCTATGAAATTAATATAAAATTCATTAACCTGCAGAAAATTTTCTATGCTCAATATACATTTTTACAAAATATGTTGACTTATTTCTTTAACCAAAGTAAAGTAATTTTTTTATTCAAAATTAAAAAAATAACGGATTTTTTTTATTATGGACATAAAATTATAGATTTTTTCCATGTTTTTTAGAATAAGTTTCCACGAGTTATCGATATAAATTCGATTATGATAGAAAATTTCAACATTTAAACAACATTTTCTTCACTTTGTGGTAATTAAATCTACAGGGCATAAAAAAATTTCTATGGCGCTATTTCTATCCTGTTTTTCCAACCACTGACGTCAGTTTTCCACAATTGGATGTACACTTTTTTTTGATTGTAATAATGTATATAAAAACTTTAAGCAATTGTGAACAAAAATTCAGCATAGTTTTATTTTTGAATTATTAAAACATGTGAGTACTTTAAATTCTTCAATACCTCAGCTTCATTTACCAATTTATTAGAAATCCTTTATATATTTGAAAGCTTGAGGAATCGCTTTTTAACTTATTTGCAAGTTGCATTGTTGCAAGCAAATCAAAATTCCAACACCTTTAACTCGAATAACTTCATTGGACATTTCAGGGAATATATATTCCTTAGGCTCACTGTGATTCATGAGCATTGCAAGAAATAATGCAATAAAAAACGTCAGGTACATAAAAACTCAACACTGAGGCCTCGGACAAGGGGGATGAGTATAGCATGAAGTGGAGAACCCACAGATTCATATTCGTATACTCGAGTTGGAGTAGATGAGGTCCATTAAGGTAGCACATAAATAAGTTGGCAGCATGTGTTGCGAGCTGGCGAGGGCCATTTAATTTCTGGCTAATAATGACAACCATATAAAGTTATAGGTAGCAGCCGGTCGGCCATTGTTTGTCGCGTGATAACTTCATTTTCATAGCGCTCCGATACGCGGAACGAGCCCAGCGTGCTATTCAAGATCTGTCCAGGGGGGCTCTCCCTTTGGGCTTTGAGGTGGCGGCCTACACCAGAGGCCAGCACTGTCAGCATATATCAAACTAAGCTTGATTAACTATCGAGCATTGGTCATATATGGATATGGATATGGATTTGAATGTGGATATGGATATGGATATGTGTGCCAAAACACTTTCAGGGCAGGAATTGAAATTCCTTAGAAACCTGTAGCTGTAGCCAGATCGAGGAGTTGCTGATGCTCCAAACCGATAGCGAAAATTTATGACTTCATTAAGGTAACAAGCTAATATATTTTAAACATCTCGAACTGGAACTGAAACTGAAACTGAAACAGAAACAGAAACTGGCACTGAATTGGGGTTTTGACTTGGGTTTAGGTTTTGGGTTCGCTTTGCTTTTACTTTGGGTCATTCGAAACGTTTAAGGAGTTAGTCGTTGACCCATTTCAAATGGATTACTCACATTGGCCACATGCATAAATAGTTTAGGCCACTAAACGCCTCAGCTCGACTCTGTGCCAAAAAGATTTATGGACTTCTTGCTGTCCACCAATAAAAACCAAAGCAAATGAGCCTTTTTTACCCTTTTTTACGATCTGCTTAGCCGTTAAAGAAATCTTTAGACGCGGTTTACTTGTTTACCCAAAAGGGGAATTCCTTTTGCCATGTTGCGCAATGTGAAACGGGCTAACTGTGAAAATTCTTTTGTTAACTTGTTGCACTCTAATCAAATCACAATTAAGTCTAGTCAACAAATGTATAGCCAGAGTTCAGCTGACGGGGAACTCCCAAATTTCAACAATTTAAATACAAAATTGATCAAAAGTTTTTCTAACTTGTGATTCGAATTTCCTTTAGTTGAAATCAAGCTAAAACGTTTTCAATGAACTTTAAAATGTGCCTAACTGAAGCTGCAGCTAAATTATAAAATTTAAAGATCTTAGCCATTACTCTATATCGGATTAAAGTTAATCATGTTGAACTTTGAATAAAGTATTTTCTGTAAAGCATAAACTGTTCAAATTACTTCAAATTCCCGTAAAATCAAACGAAGCAAGTTTGACTTAAAAAAAATTTGACTGTATCTTAACAAATTATTTTTTCTCATTAAAAATAGCTTTTTTCATTTTTCTTTTTTCCCTGTTCTATCGAATCGCCTACTAAATCATTTGGCTGTAAGGCGCAACAGGAGTCTCGGTCAATTTCCTTTATTGTTGTTGTTTGTACAACAGTTTGTACAAAAAAAAAAAAAAGAAATCAGTAAAGCCACTTAAAACTGTCAACTTAGCATTGATTAACGAGCTTATAGCATGTTTATTTTGCGATCTTTTTGGGCACATAATTCTCAACGTTTTTTTGGGGCCGTTGGCATTAGGTTGTTACAGTCACCTCAAGTACAACTGACAAGTCTTTTTATGATCGTTGCCTTAACGTCTAGGCCGTGCCACGCTGGACGCTGGCTAAGTCCAATAAAAGCCGCACGGCTTTGTCGAATGTTATGTTTTTAATAGCGCTGGCGCTTTGTACGCCTCTACTAGTTTTTCTTCGATATTTTTACTATAAATATTTAAGCTCATTTTCACTTAAAGGCTATACGGTAGTTTGATAATATTTGCGCTGGGAATGAATGATTGTCTTTTTCGTATTGCAGCGCTGTTAAAGCTATTTTTAAATATGTTGTGCGTGGCGCGCTACACATGCGCGACATCTAGCGGTTTGCTTGTGTACCAAAAAAGAAACTCTGTGGAATGTGGCAGTTGTGGATTGTAGGTTTCGTAGCTTGTAGAAATTTAATATATCCAATAGCAACAAGCTTCTCAATATTACAAATAAGAAGAATGCGAATGCAAAAGATCCGCAAATCCTCCAGTTTGATTTATCAATTTTATAGAAATGCAGGGCGGACGCTTTGATAAATTTCGGCAATATTCAAAAGAACCGCACATTTCACTAAGCCCGATAGCTAACTGACAATCGGCATATGTAACGAGTTCCACAACACTATCGAGCCACCACTAATTTATATCGGACTGCCCTTTATTTATGTTATCGGTTTGACAACAACGCAACACGCTATAGTTAAATTTTTGTTAACTTAATTCTCAATTTAAAATGGCTGTGCTACCACCAGATCCTGTGTTCAGTTTGCGTTGCCCAGATATGGGTGCTGTGAACTCCCTGTGCTTCCATGAGAGCGAGCGTCTACTGGCCGGCACCTTGAAAGGCAAAGTTTTTCTCTGGGATCTACAGGTGAGCAAAACAATAACAAAAACACTTGACAAAACAAATAATAATGCGCCATTAATTACAGACAAACCGCTCGGCGCTGCACTTTGAAGTTGGCAACGAGCCAATTACAAATCTGCATCATACCAAAGAGCATCTGGTTACCCAGGAGAAGGGCGGCACCATCACCATGTTCTCCATTAGCAACAGTAGCTATGTTAAAGAACGCAGCATTCCAGGCAATCATTTGGGCTATTGTCGCACGGCGCTTCACATAAATCCTAATAACACTAACGAACAGCTCCTCTTCTATCCGTGCGAGGAATCTGCGATTGGTGTCTTGCATGTTACGGATCCTGCGGCCCCAACACAGATGCTGCTACCCGATGATCCACAGCTGTCCAAGCTGGGCAGTGTTACCTGTTTTAAGCCCTTTGAGTGCGCCTCCCAATTGTTTCTACTTGCCGGCTATGAATCGGGACATTTTCTTACCTGGGATCTAAGTTCTGGCGTCTTGATTGATATTATGGAACTGGCACCTGAGGCCATGACTGTAGACTATGATTCCATAACGAATCGCGGCATAGTTGGTGGCGCCAGTAAGTGATCAATATGTATTTAATATCTTTAAAAAAATGGAAATGTTTAACGCATAGAAGGAAAGGTCTTCAACTTCCATGAAGTATATTTTTTTTATTAGTTTTTAGCTCATGGAGCGTTTTTATAAAGAATTTCATTATAATACCGTTTTTTTTTTGCCTTCACAGCGGATAAATTGACCACCTTCAGCTATCAACGACAATCCATGCAGATGCAGCGCGGTTCGGAACTCTGCATCAAAAATGCCGGCGTCAATTGTGTGCGCATACGGGCGGATCAAAAGGTGTTTGCCAGCGGCGGCTGGGACGGACGCATACGTATCTTTTCGTGGAAGAGTCTGAGGCCATTGGCAGTGCTTACGCAGCACAAGCAAGGTGGAGTCATGGATCTGGCCTACTCACCGCAACAGGTGTCCATGTGGAGTGCACCCATTATGGCAGCAGCTGGCATGGACGCACAGATCTCACTCTGGGACTTATATAACTGATTAATCGCACAGTTTTGTTTTAGACATAAGTGTTACACTGCTACATTTTTGGACAGCGAATGGACAATTTGTAGACTGCAACTTTCTTAATTAGCCCTTGTGAAATAGTTTATCTTAATAATTAATTTACATATGAAGCATAAAGTTCCAAAATTGAATTTTTATTTCAAGCGTTTGTTTTATTTTATCAATTAATTTTTTTTTTATAAATCCATAAAAATTCTAATATTTACAGCGTTACACATAGGGTAAATTTAAATATTATACTAATATTTTTTTAATTTAATCTGTATAAGTTTCCTGTATTGTAAACGAAGAATTGACTGTACAGCGACCGCTGCGATGCAAGCCGGAAAGAGCCAAAAAAAAAATTCAAAGGAACTTGTTTCACAAATATTTTATTAAAGAAGTCCCAAGGAGGATGGTTGTACGAGCGCTCTGTAAATGAGCGACAATTCTCCTAGTTACAGTCAACGCAGATAAGGAACATTATAAAAGAATATATAAATTCGGAAGCGGGATCTGTACCTAGCTGCTGGAGTTTCTAAATAAAAAATTAATTTAAAAATATATATTATATCGTTTTGATAAAACAAGTTTTAGTTTCATTTAATATATTTTTATTCTTTTCTATATTATTTGTGTTCCAAATCTTTCCTGACAGTTTCTAACAGTAGATTAGTTACTGACAACCTTTTGAGCAGGCTGTTCCAGTACTGCAGGATCGACAGATGTGCTGAAGTTAGGGCGGCGGACAAAACCAGCTTTTCTTGCTTTTCGAGAAATTGTTCTATGACCTCCGATAGCTTCTGAAATTCCTTTGACTTCTCAATTTTGCATTTATTATTTTTTTCTTTCCTATTGTAAAATAATTTTATAAATTTATTATTATGTGCATTGTGCTCTTACGTATGAGTACACATTTGAAGACGAGCGGCTCTGTTCGTCCTCTATTTCAGCTAAGATCTGACGCTCTTTAGGCTCTTCAAGTGTTAGTAAGAAAGCAGAGTCGTTTTCTTTTTTCTCAGATGTAGAGGTAAACGTTCTAAAAGAGGTAAACAATTAAATTATAAAAACAATTAATTATAATTAAAAATTGATTGATTCTTAACAAATTCACTTTCTTTACGAGGACAAATCTGGCAAAAACTCCATATTGGCAGCAAACTTCCAATCAATATCGTCAGTTCCTGTTGACGCCTTTATTATTGTGCCTCCTGTTCTTCTACTTTTAGTAGTCTTCACTGCTCACATTTTACTGTGATATCTTAAACTGTCGTGTAATGACGCCCAAGCTGCCTTGCACTCATGTGCTAAAGTTTTATATGACAGTTATTTAAATGTCTTTACTAGTACAAATATTTATATTTACTTTACTTTTTTAATGCTGCGGCTATGAGGTCGTATGCATCCTTTACAGATATTACATAAAAATATTTGTTATGGGTTAAGTCCCATATTATTGGCTAAGACTTAACTTTCTCGATTAATTGCACTTTTTGTTCACGATTCTCAAACATAGTTTCCCCTTATGTTCGCACTGAAGTGTAGAATCCAAAATAAAATCGGAATCCAAACATACCGATAGTGTACCAACGCCATGTGGATTTTGTTTGTCTTATTTATGAGCGTATGAAGTTCTGCACCGTCAAAAAATTTATTTTATCAGAGAATTAAGCTTTAAACCAATATTTAAAAAGGGGGTCAAAAAAGAGTGAAAATCTATATAACAGACATAGGGAGGTACCTCCGACCATAAACCGTATATAACATCAACATCAAGTCGTATATATCATCAAGCCTCAGAGTCTTTAAAAGCTAGATACATTGCAACCGATCTCTGTTAGACAACAAATCAAGCAAATCAAAATAAAATCGTTTTAGTACTTATTTTTCACATTTAATATTGTGTCGTTAATTAAGTTAATTGTTTAAATGATTAGCAGCGCAGTGAGAGAGGTGAGAGTACAAAAATACATGTATTTATATGCATAGACTATTATAATAGATAGTTAGTTAGAATTGTTGGACACGTTACTGACTCAACTCGTGCAGTATGTGGGAGAGGACACCACTGGCCTCCACGTTGCTAAAGGCCACATTGGCCAGATGTGGCTCATAGCGCTTCAGTCCGCGCTTGGCCGTTGATGTGTAGTTAACCAGATTACGAAGTATAAGCGCCGCCGTTAGACGTATGCTCTTTGTGACGGGCCCCTCATTCTCATCCATCAGCTCCTTAGAGTTGAGAAAATCGGCCGAATGGCGTTTGATAGCCTGCAAGGCGGATGTGCCCACAGCGGTCGGCGTTGATGCAGCAGCAGCAGCTGTAGCTGTTGCAGGTGAATTGGCATTGCCCACATTGCGTACAATTGTTACAGTTGGCTGTGATGGTGCCACATTATGTATGCCCGTGGCCAAGCGACGCTGCACGCTGGCACGAAGATCATCCAGCGCCAAATGTCGATCAACCAGATGCGTCATCAGGGAGTAACGCTTGCGTGCAATGTTATCACACAAGCTGGGTCCGCTGCCCCATTGGCAATAGATCTCAGCGCCAGGATCCAAATGGTCCGGACAGTGCACATTACACACATGATGCTGTAGCTCATTAAGCGATTTGAACTTACGACGCGGACAATTACGCCAATCGCAAATAAACAGCCAATTTACATCTACAGGCACAGCAGCGGCCACAGCAGTCGGATTGCCAGCTGTTGCTGTGGTAACAGCTGTTGTTGCTGCTGCTGCTGTTGCTGCAACTCCTGCGGCAGTTTGCTGCTCAGCTGGTTTAGCTTCGGTTATTGGCATGGCCTTGTTGGCCGGCTCGCTGCTTATTACCACCTGTTGCGTTGACTTCAACGCAGGCATCTGCACCGACTGCTGCGGCTGCTGATGTTGCTGCGCTGCTGTTGCTGCTGGTGATGGCGATGGCAGCGGCTTCTTGGCTATAGGTATTGCCGCTGTTGTTTTGACTTTGGCTGCCTCCGATAGCTGAAAAGAAAATAAAGAAATATTTAATATTCAAATGTTTTGTTTTCAATGATGACAATATCTTATTTCATATTTTTTAGAGGGACTAATAATAAGGATTGCATAAAATATAAATTAGCAAAATGAAGAACAATCAATTTTATTTTATTATATATTTGGTTGCCAATTAATAGTTCAAAAAATAGCGCTTCTCTATTTTGGTTCTCAATTTATACTCTAATATAAGCACAATTTTCAATTTTACCATAGGAAAATTATTAATATAAATATGTACATAAAAAAACCAGGAAAGAAACGGTTATCTTCGACACATCAAAGCTTAATACCCTTGCAATGGTCTTCTAAGAAAATTGTAATAACTCGATCGATTGTTCCTATAGCAGCTATATAATATAGTGATCCGGTTTTTTTTAAACTTAATCAGACTATATAAATCATAATTCTACATCAAATAAAAAAGTTTTTCATACAAGCACTCTTTGACCGGTTGTTCCTATGGGAGCTACATAATATAGTAGTCCGATTTTGATGAAACTTGGTCGGATTGGTCACATCATAATGCTACATCGATATGCAAAGATTGATTGTGATATATTGAAAAACAGTTTATTTGGACCGCTCGTTCCTATGGCAGCTATATGATATAGTAGTCCGATCGGGCTGATTTTTACATACAAACTACCTGCTATAACAAAATGCTTCCGTATCAAGTTTTATCAAGATAGCTCAAAGATAAAGCCAAAAAGTAAGCATAGAAAGAGACGGCCATGACTATCGACTCAGCTCGTCGTGCTGATCAGGAATATATATACTTTATGGAGTCGGAGACTCCATTATACATTTATACATTATACATTTCGAGAGAAAATTACTATATTATTTTGCAAGAGTAAATTAATAAATAAATAAAACCCCACTGAAATGGTATGCAATGTGTTGCATACTTCAGGGCGCTGATTTGCACATGACGCATATAATTTTTACATGGTTTTAGGAGATAGTATATAAGGCATACAAATTTCTCACATTAAAATTTTTTTTTTCTTGCTATACTCACCACTGTTGGCATGGTTATCTTTTGCTGTATTATGGATGGATGCTGCTGCTGCTGTTGCTCCAGCACGTTGCGTATGTGATGCTGCTGTTGCTGCAGTGTTGCCGCACCCACAACCGCTGATGTTGCAGCAGGCGGCTGTGTGGTAATAATTGTCTGAGAATTGAGTTGACTCTGCTGCAATGGAGCTGCTGATGCCGATGTCTGTGTAATGAGTGTCGTCTCCTTGATGCCACCCAAGAGAATTTGTCGCTTGTCAGCGGCAGATGTTGCTGGCCCCGAGATGATGTGTTGCTGTATAATGGATTGATGTTGCTGGAGTTGAGGTATTTGCGCTGTCTTGGTAGCCACAATGTTGCCACGCTGCAACTGTTGCTGCGACTGTGTGGGCAGCGGCTGATGCAGCTTAATTGTGGCTGGTATTTGATTTAATTGCGATAACAACGATGGTGACATTTGACCAGCACCCAAGGCTGCCGCAGACACCGTACGTTGCGGATTTATAAATATTTGTTGCTGCTGCTGTTGTTGCCCTTGACTTGGTGTTGCTGGGCGCGGCTGTGCTGACACTGCTGGCGCCGTTGTTGTTGTGACCAGCACCTGCTGCCCCTGTGCCGTTGTCATAATTACTTTTTGTGTACCCGGCACATTGGAGGCACTTACGCCAGGCGGCTGTTGCAGGATAATAATTGTTTTCGTTTGCTGTTGCGGCGCTTGGGTTACGAGCAGCGTTGGCGGTGCAGTAGCATTGCTGGGTGTTGCTGCCACAGGTGCTGTTTGTTGTGCCACCAAATAGGTCTGACCCTGCTGATTGGTGGCGAGCACATATTGCGTTTGCGTTGGCTGCTGCTGCTGCTGTTGTTGCTGCTGTTGCTGCTGCTCTGCTGGTTTTTGTTGCAATATAACAGGCACAGTTTGCAGACCCTGATCCGTTTTAATGGTCGCCGTTGTGGCCAACTTAAGTTGCGGCGGTGGGGCAGGTGAGCTGGCGGGAAAGATTAAATGTCGCTGTGCTGGCTGTACCTTGGCGGGTATTAATTGCAATTGTTGCTGTTGCTGCTGCTGCTGTTGTTGCTGTTGTAGTCGCTCCTGTGGAAAATTAAGAAAATGGTAATTAATTTTGGATATTTATATTGGGAGATCCCCCACATTTAATAGTTCTAAAAAGAAGGCTTCATCCACAAAGATTTAGCTGAGAATACGTACCTGTTGTTGCTGTTGCTGCTGTTGCTGATCTTGACTGGACGCTGCCAGTGGCGGCACATCATCCAAATCTTCATCTTCTAATATAGAGGCTGCCAGATCCGCATAGAGATTAGCTGCATTCTTTGAGGGTGTAACCTGAGGTTCATCTTTGCTGCTATTATCCAATGCCAATCGCTTGTTTTGCTCCTCATCGATGGTTAGCTTGCGCTTGGATTGTATAATTAATGTGCGTCCTTGTGCATCCTTTGTGAGCACATTGGCACCGCTTAATGGTGCCAGCGGCGGTGGTGCTGAATCTGTCATGGGCTTCTTCTCTAGCGACATTTGTGGATTCAATGGCTTTATTGTGGTCTGACCCACCTTAACCGGCGTGTGTTGCATCAACGGATTGTTGACAAACGCACTTATCGCCGTTGAGGTCACCTTAATGGGCTGGCCAGCAGATGCGCCGGTTACCACTGACGTTGTGGCCACCAGCGCCGGAGGCTGTGCCTGTGCCTTCTGTTTGAGCTGTCGTTCATTGACTTTGTTAGCCAGCAGACTTTTAATTAGCGACGAACTAGGCGTGGCAGCTACTGTAGCTGTAGCTTCCTCGTTTGCCTCTACTACAGCAACTGGCTCCGATTTGTTGGTTGCCAGCGTTGTCTCCTTTTTGACAGCTGTCGTTGCCTTTTGCTGTTGCTGTTGTTGTTGCATGGGCAAAGGCTGGGCACGCATGCGTATGCCAACATAGTGTGTGCCTGGTAGATCGGTGCCATCCATTTGACGCACAATGGCTGGGCCGACGCTCGGATTAAAGATGAGTCGTACGAGGCGAGGAAATTGCAAGCGATTGACCACCGAATGTTTGCCAGCCTTTTGACAATGCGATAAATAAATTGTATACAATTCCTGCTGTTCCACGCGGTATTCATGGCCATTGCCGGCGGCACGCTCATAGGTGGCGCCCAACCAGGCTAACGCATAGGTTTCATCGTCGTGGGTAAAGCTCTGTGGTGCTGAGGGTGCTGCGGGCAGCGTGACAGGCGTGGGCGCGGGCGTAGCGGCTGGTTGTGGCTGAGGCAGCGGCGGTGGCGGTAGCTGCACCTGCGGCAAGCTAGGCACAGGCAGCTGCACCTGAGGTATACTTGGCACAGGCGCAGACGCGGGCATGGGCACGGCTGCATTAGCTGCCACAACAACGGCGGGAATTGTTACGGGCTCAGCTTGTGGCGGCAGCACCTGCACCTGAGTTGCCGCAGGCGTTGGTAATGCCACAACGGTCGCTGGTTGCGGCTGCTGTTTAACTGTCATCATTTGTGTCATTTGATTGCTTTGCACATTCTGTGGCGCCAATGTGGGCAATAAATTGCCCGGCACCACCTCCACAACACGCATCAAAATGCAACCAGCAGCGCCATACGATTGTGCCTCAACGGTTAGCAAGGCAACCAATTGATCCAGCAAACCGCGCACCTGCATCAACATAGAGCAGGGACGCGCACCCAATGAACTCAGCGCATAGATCGCCTCCAGCGTAAAGATGAGCAACATAACATCTGTCAATGAAAGCAGCAACATTGCACGCTGATAGAAATCCAAGCCTAGACAACGATTTATATGCTGAGCATTGCCCTCGCGCGCACACAGCTTATAGAGTATCTCCAGGCAGCTAATGATCACAGCTCGATCATTTGATTCGATGCCCTCGCACAGTGTGGCCAGCAAATTGCGCGACAGCTCATCTGTGGCAGGATCCAGCAGCTCGAACTGCTGCGCCAGATTGCCCGCAGTTTCTAGTGCCTGGATATGTATGTTGCCTGCAAAAAAAAAAAACAAAATAAATAGAAATATATTCTAGTTATTTAAGTACATATATAATTTCAACTTACTCCAACGCACATTGGCGCCCATAACCAGATAGCGCCAGAGTGTGCGATTTGAGGCGAGCAGCGTGATATTATCTTGATGGAAACTCAAGATGCGTAGCAGCTGAACAATCTGAAGGATACGCTGGCCAATGCGATCATCGGTGCCTTGACTACGTCGCAGATTCAAAAAATCCAGCTCGAAATCAAGTTCATCTGATTGATTAAACAGATTCTCATCGCCACAATCATTTTCCCTGCTGATTAGTCCATTATCCAGCCAGGCTTGTTCGTCCGTATATAGCTCTAGAATTTGTGGCTTCTCGTGCAGCAAGTCACGCCAAAAATTAAGCTTCGAAAGGCGACGCACCTGCAAGCCGGCACTGTTATGACCATGCTGGAATAACTGACGCATTGTATAATCCGCATAGACGCCCAAGTGAGCGAGCAGCACATCCAACAGCTTGGGACACTCGCTCAGCTGCAACGTGGGCCGCGGCTCATTTGCCATCAGTGTGCACACATTAATGGCAAAATCCTGTTCGTTGGGCAATGGTGAGATTAGGGATAACAGCAACTTTTCATAGCTGCTATGCTTGTGTAGTTGTGTAGACATTTTATATTGTCGCCGGCGATCCGCATTTACCATATGCTGGCGCTGATTGTAAGCCATCGGCACAGCCGTCAACGTTGAGTGTGCAGAGCCAAAAATGTTGCCCAGACCGGTGCCGGTTAGGCCAGTGCCACCAACGCTGCCACTAATTAGAGCGCGGGACCGTACAGCACGACTGGCACTTGCGCTCAGTTCAGCACACTCGATGGCTGCCTCTAGAGCCTCCAGTTTATCAGGATCCTCGCCCAAGAAATTAAGACGTTCGTACTTATCCAAATAACGACGATAAATGTGTTTAATGCCAGCTGTACCATTGACGCAACGGTCACGCAACGTGTCCAGTGCGCTATACACCTCATCCCATTCATCACGCATATTGACCTTGTTAAAGCCACCGCGTTCCGTCACCTCCTGGTAAAGCCGATACAGATCTACATGCTGGCCACTGACCTTGGCCGCCTGTGTCAGCGGTGTGCTGTTGTTTAAAGGGCAAACGTTTTAATTTAAATACATTTTAAATTTATCATCAATTGCTCTACTTACCCACGCCGTTCATGAAACTGATGCAGATCACGCCAAAATTCTTCCGGCGCTCCCAGCTGTTTATCTTCCCCTACCGCACCCGTTGGCTTTTCGGGTGTGCCATAAAATAATTGTTGTGCTTGTAGTTGCTGTTGCGTATTTCTCGCGCGCAATGGTGTTGCAGCAACGCCAAGTTTTGCCGGCGTCGTCAACTCATTTTGCTGTGCATTGTTGTTGCTGTTGCCGACGGCTGGAGAAGCTGCGGGCAGCGATTGCAACAATACGCGAACACTATCAATGGACGTCATTCTGAGTATTTACATCCAAAGGCAACAGGAATTGTACATTTCTTTAACTAATAACGCGCCACACTCACTTATAGTAGGTCTAATCAAAAAAAAACTCAACAATACACCTCCAATGCAAAGACGACGCGCTTTCAGAAACAGGGCTGTAATTAATGGAGCTGTCAAATAATCGTCGATGTATCGATATTTACTTTCGCGATATATCGATATTCGCATGTTCGTCTCTAACAGCATATTGAATGTTGCGCCAAATCACGATTTACATTATTGACTATCGCCGTACGAGAAACGTAGTCGATATATCGTAATTCCCATCTACTAAGCGATAACATCAGTGGTAGGTTAGCGATAACTAAGCAAATTATTTAAAAAAAAACATATGTACAAAGTTAATTGCGACTAAATTTCATTTTTATGCTGTGCTAATATTAATATTTTCCCTAGCTAATATTAATACAAGTAGACTGCAAAACATTTTAAATAATCATCCACTAAAAAGTATTCTTTAATAACTGACAACATAATTTGGTACAAGTAAGACCAATAAATTTTTAGAATGTCTTTTGAATTTTGCTCTGCCAACTAATTCGTTGGTCTTATTAGCATGTGTACTGACTTTAGAGTACGAGTTTCTTGCCAGTTCCACCACCAAATGCCATCCCACATGTCCAATTCCCTCTCAACATAACGTCCATTCAGATTCCTAAATTTGCAAATATATCAATTTTTGTCTTTTAGTAATTTATTCAGGTTGTTGAACTACTTACATTCGGGCGCACTGGTTGTACCACCATCCACCATGACGTTCTATGGCGCAGTTATCATAGCCACTTTTATCGTTATCCCGATCGAATGTCGTAAATTTCATATTCATATTCAATTTGAAAGCATCACCAGCATCTCCGGAGAATTTATCCAAATCTTTTAGTTCGTATGCCTCATCTTCGCCGCCTATACTAAAATTATTATAGTGAGCATGGCGGAATTCATTTTGAAAATTTTGCAAATGTATAAATAGCTCATAAGTTTGCGACTTTGTCATCCGATAAATTTTTTCCAAGCCAATGAACAAGTTTCCATTAAGATCTCCGAATCCATTTCGATATTCGGCCCAGCTTCGATTAAAGTCCACGGAATTATTCACTCGTCGCTGAATTATTGTCCAGCCTGGACCAGCTATAGTTCCATCACAAGGCACATAAAATGGTTCAATTTCTGGAACTTGAATTTCTCGAATACTTGATGAGTTTCCTGAAGTTAAGCAATTTGATTCTAAAACTTTTAACTTTTCTGGTTTACTATCCTTTAGCATAAGAGCCGCGGGACTTAATGTAAAATTTGCGTTAACAGTCTCGAACAAAGATTTGTTGATTTCCAATTTTGTCTGTAGTGCCCTTATTTGTTCATCTCTTTTCTCGATTGTAGCTTTGTAATTTTCAATTTGTTTTATCATATTCATAACCTGTATGTCTCCATTTCGCAAATGATTTGTCATTTGTTCCATGTTGTTTTTTATTAAAGACACATCGGTGTAAAATTGCTCTTGGTTTTTACATCGATCTCTGATTTCTTTAATTGAGTTTTCATAGATTGTTTCCTTCATTTTTAAAACTGCCAATTGACTTTGAAGTACAGACATTTGCATGCTCTTTTTATCGCAGGCTTCTAATTTTTTGTTAATGTTCTCTGTGCTTGACAAAAGTATCTTTAAACAGTGCGGTGCACATTGATTTTCCAGAAGAGACTGTAGAAAATATATAATATTTGAGACATAAATAATGAGAAAAATACTACTAAAAGTTACTTACTTGACTTGCTCTCTGTTCTTCAGAGCTAGATACAGACAAGACACCTAAAAAGAACGTTGAAATGGTTAAAAACATTAGAAGCAATTCTAAATTTGAGTAAGAAAACATTTTATTGGGTGATTATTAATTCGCCTATTGCTCGTACTGCTGCGTATTTGCTACTAAATTAAACATTTTAAATATGCGCACTATTTAAGCTAAATGTAAGCAGAAATCAGTATAATCTGGCGATAAGAGATAATGTATGAGCTATTGGTTTTCAGCAGGGTTAAATGTTATCAGTATATATTTGAATTTAAATAATCGCTTATTGATCGGTCGAAAAATAGATCTATGAATGGAACTAATAATAATAAAAATGTGACTCAATTGCATACATCAAAGGGTCATTTTACCACTTAACATGTATACCTTTATCTAATGCATGATAGATTATAATTGTTTAATAAATAACATTTTTTTAGCACAATAAGATTTGAAACACTCAAAATCTTTATAAACATCGAAATTTAAACTCAAACTACAATCGATAACAATTTATCGACAATAATAACACATGTGCGCTCAGAGAGTTAAATAACATTTACATTTCAATATTTGTTTCAAAAAGAAACAACAAAATTTTTTTTTTAATATATTTAACAAGACGTAACATATTTGCTCTAACACAAGATGTCCTTGCGTGCTTTCGGTGTGCTCCTTAAGAGCCGTCAACTGAGCCGCTTAAGCGGTCTCTGCTGGCAAACAAATCGTGCGGTTTGCCGTGGACTAAGTACTCTACAATTGCAGCAGCTGCCGGCGGCAGGTAAGAATTCTTATTTAAATATATTTACGTGACACTTTAATTGGTTGGTTGGTTAATTGGCAGGGATACCGCAACGTAGTTTCGCCACGGCTGCCAAGGAATCCCCTGGCATTGATAAGCATGAGTTCCAGGCAGAGACACGCCAATTGCTGGACATTGTGGCACGTTCTCTGTACTCGGATCATGAGGTATTTGTGCGCGAGTTGATCTCGAATGCAAGCGATGCGCTGGAGAAGTTTCGGTATACGGCGCTAAGTACAACCGAGGACTCACAGCTGGAGGCCAAAGATCGATTGTTGGAGATACGCATCACTACAGACAAGCCAAAGATGCAGTTGGTCATTCAAGACACGGGCATTGGTATGACACGTGAGGAGCTAATAAGTAATCTGGGCACTATTGCGCGCAGCGGCTCCAAACAGTTCCTAGAACATCTAAAGCAGGATCAGAATTCGGCCCAAACAAGTTCCAATATAATTGGCCAATTTGGTGTGGGCTTCTACTCTGCATTTATAGTGGCCCAGCGAGTTGAGGTCTTTACACGTGCAGCCTCACCCAATGCACCAGGATTACGCTGGTCCACAGATGGCAGCGGCTCCTATGAGATTGAAGAGGTGTCGAATTTGGAGTATGGCACCATGATTGTGCTACATCTGAAGACCGATTGCCGTGAGTTTTTTTTTTTTTTTTTTTTTTTTTTTTTTTTTTTTTTTTTTTTTTTTTTTTTTTTTTTTTTTTTTTTTTTTTTTTTTTTTTTTTTTTTTTTTTTTTTTTTATGCGGACGAAGATCGCATACGGGCTGTAATCAAGAAATACAGTAATTTCGTGGGCTCACCCATAATCCTCAACGGCAAACAGGCAAATGAGATAAAGCCATTGTGGCTGATGGATCCCCAAAGCATTAGCAAGGAGCAGCATCAGGATTTTTATCGTTTTGTTAGCAACAGCTTTGATACGCCGCGTTTTACACTGCACTACAATGCTGACGTTCCCTTGAGCATACACGCTCTACTCTATTTTCCGGAAGGCAAGCCCGGACTCTTTGAGATGTCACGCGATGGCAGCACTGGCGTGGCTCTTTACACCCGCAAGGTGCTTATACAATCGAAGACGGAGCATTTGTTGCCCAAATGGCTGCGCTTTATCAAGGGCGTCGTCGACTGCTGAGGATGTGCCGCTCAATCTTGAGCCGTGAGCTGCTGCAGAACAACAGCACTCATCCGGAAGCTCTCCAGTGTGATCTCTAGTCGTGTCATACGCTTCCTGCAGGAGCGTGCCAAGAAGCAGCCAGAGGAATATGCGGAATTCTATCGCGACTATGGACTCTTTCTGAAGGAGGGTATTGTAACGTCTACTGACACCGCTGAAAAGGAGGAGATTTCTAAGCTATTGCGCTTTGAATCCTCCAAATCGGATACTGGACGTATATCCCTGGATGACTACTACACATCGGTTAGCATAGATCAGAAGGATATTTATTATTTGGCGGCACCAAACCGTGTTCTAGCCGAATCCTCGCCATATTACGAGAGCCTCAAGAAGCGGAACGAACACGTACTCTTCTGCTATGAACCCTACGATGAGCTCGTCCTTATGCAGCTTGGTCAGTTTAAGAACAAGAAACTTGTCTCCGTTGAGAAGGAAATGCGCAGTGAGGATACGGCTACACTCCAGGACTTAGACGAGAACAGTATGCCCCGTTCAGAGCTCGACGATCTAATTCCTTGGCTGCAGGATCAGCTCAAGGGTCAGGTAGCCAAGGTTAAGGCCACCTCCCGGCTCGATACACATCCCTGTGTCATTACCGTTGAAGAAATGGCAGCAGCACGTCATTTTATACGCACACAAAGCCATCAGCTGCCAGGAGAATCGATTTGCTCTATTGCAACCAGAGCTAGAAATCAATCCTAGGTGAGTAACAGATTCTCTATATAGTCGAAGCTTCCAAAAACATTTTAGGTTCATAAAAACTTTATTAGCTTTAAGAAAAATTATGAAATATACTTTATTTGTTGAAATTTAATCAAAATTTAATTGCTGTATAGCCTCCTATAGAAATAACCGTTTAAGAATTTAATAAAATGAAAGTGTTTATTAAGTTAAATACGTTGAATTTTAATAATTTGCTTGTAACTGAATGTCTGACAAGATCTTGGTTAAGATCAATTTTCTAACTCAATTTATTTATTGTATTATTCCCTTGCAGACATCCCATTGTTTGGTTGTTTAAAATTTGAATTTAAAGTGGTTTAGTATTTTTCTAAAGCTTTTGATAACAGGCTGTTCATGTTTGTAAGCAGCATACGGGGATCCTCTGCAAGGCCCGCACCAACCATTGCATTGGCAAACAATTGTTTGGTAATCAACAAGGCCAATTCCGGTTCGCTTACACGCAAGGACTGCAACTTCTTGATAATGGGATGTCTGCAAGGGAATAATACAATAAATAATATTGAGTTAGAAAATTGATCTTAACCAAGATCTTGTCGAACAGACATTCAGTTACAAGCAAATTATTAAAATTCAACGTATTTAACTTAATAAACACTTTCATTTTATTAAATTCTTAAACGGTTATTTCTATAGGAGGCTATACAGCAATTAAATTTTGATTAAATTTCAACAAATAAAGTATATTTCATAATTTTTCTTAAAGCTTTTTTTCAGCTTTTAAACTGTATTCTACTTTTCATCGCTATTTATGAAATAATTTTTTAATTTTTCAAAGCAGGGATCGTAAATAACGATAATTTTGAAGAGAGATCAAATATACCAATAGAATCTTCAACCAGATATGTAGTTTTAAGTTAAAAATTACGCTTAATAAAGTTTTTATGAACCTAAAATGTTTTTGGAAGCTTCGACTATATAGAGAATCTGTTACTCACCTAGGATTGATTTCTAGCTCTGGTTGCAATAGAGCAAATCGATTCTCCTCCGGCAGCTGATGGCTTTGTGTGCGTATAAAATGACGTGCTGCTGCCATTTCTTCAACGGTAATGACACAGGGATGTGTATCGAGCCGGGAGGTGGCCTTAACCTTGGCTACCTGACCCTTGAGCTGATCCTGCAGCCAGGGTATTAGAGTATCCAGCTCGGAATTCGACAGGCTGTCCACGCCATAGTCCTGAAGAGCAGCAGGGTCATGGGATTGATTACGCATTTCCTTCTCAACGGAAACCAATTTTTTATTCTTGTATTGTCCCAGCTGCATTAGCACCAGCTCATCGTAGGGCTCATAGCAGAAGAGTACGTGTTCGTTCCGCTTCTTGAGGCTCTCGTAATATGGCGAGGATTCGGCTAGAACACGGTTTGGTGCCGCCAAATAATAAATATCCTTCTGATCTATGCTAACCGATGTGTAGTAGTCATCCAGGGATATACGTCCAGTATCCGATTTGGAGGATTCAAAGCGCAATAGCTTAGAAATCTCCTCCTTTTCAGCGGTGTCAGTAGACGTTACAATACCCTCCTTCAGAAAGAGTCCATAGTCGCGATAGAATTCCGCATATTCCTCTGGCTGCTTCTTAGCACGCTCCTGCAGGAATCGTATGACACGACTTGAGATCACACTGGATAGTTTCCGAATTAAACTGTTGTTCTGCAACAGCTCTCGGCTCAAATTAAGCGGCACATCCTCAGAGTCTACAACGCCCTTGATAAAGCGCAGCCATTTTGGCAACAAATGCTCCGTCTTCGATTGTATAAGCACCTTACGGGTGTAAAGAGCCACGCCAGTGCTGCCATCGCGTGACATCTCAAAGAGTCCGGGCTTACCTTCCGGAAAATAGAGTAGAGCGTGTATGCTCAAGGGAACGTCAGCATTGTAGTGCAGTGTAAAACGCGGCGTATCAAAGCTGTTGCTAACAAAACGATAAAAATCCTGATGCTGCTCCTTGCTAATGCTTTGGGGATCCATCAGCCACAATGGTTTTATCTCATTTGCCTGTTTGCCGTTGAGGATTATGGGTGAGCCCACGAAATTACTGTATTTCTTGATTACAGCCCGTATGCGATCTTCGTCCGCATACTCACGGCAATCGGTCTTCAAATGTAGCACAATCATGGTGCCATACTCCAAATTCGACACCTCCTCAATCTCATAGGAGCCGCTGCCATCTGTGGACCAACGTAATCCTGGTGCATTGGGTGACGCTGCACGTGTAAAGACCTCAACTCGCTGGGCCACTATAAATGCAGAGTAGAAGCCCACGCCAAATTGGCCAATTATATTGGAACTTGTTTGGGCCGAATTCTGATCCTGCTTAAGATGTTCTAGGAACTGTTTGGAGCCGCTGCGCGCAATGGTGCCCAGATTGCTTATTAACTCCTCACGTGTCATACCAATGCCCGTGTCCTGAATGACCAACTGCATCTTTGGCTTGTCCGTGGTGATGCGTATCTCCAACAATCGATCTTTGGCCTCCAGTTGTGAGTCCTCGGTTGTACTTAGCGCCGTATAGCGAAACTTTTCCAGCGCATCGCTTGCATTCGAGATCAACTCGCGCACAAATACCTCATGATCTGAGTACAGAGAACGTGCCACAATGTCCAGCAATTGGCGTGTCTCTGCCTGGAACTCATGCTTATCAATGCCAGGCGATTCCTTGGCAGCCGTGGCGAGACTACGTTGCGGTATCCCTGCCAATTAACCAACCAACCAATTAAAGTGTCACGTAAATATATTTAAATAAGAATTCTTACCTGCCGCCGGCAGCTGCTGCAATTGTAGAGTACTTAGTCCACGGCAAACCGCACGATTTGTTTGCCAGCAGAGACCGCTTAAGCGGCTCAGTTGACGGCTCTTAAGGAGCACACCGAAAGCACGCAAGGACATCTTGTGTTGGAACAAATATGCTACGTCTTGTTAAATATATTAAAAAAAAAATTTTGTTGTTTCTTTTTGAAACAAATATTGAAATGTAAATGTTATTTAACTCTCTGAGCGCACATGTGTTATTATTGTCGATAAATTGTTATCGATTGTAGTTTGAGTTTAAATTTCGATGTTTATAGAGATTTTGAGTGTTTGAAATCTTATTGTGCTAAAAAAAGGTTATTTATTAAACAATTACAATCTATCATACATTTGATTAAGGTATATATGTTAAGTAGTAAGATGACCCTTTGATGCATGCCCTTGAACCGCATTTCGATTATTATTAGTTTCATTCATAGATCTATTTTTCGACCGATCAATAAGCGATTATTTAAATTTAAATATATACTGATAACATTTAACCCTGCTGAAAACCAATAGCTCATACATTATCTCTTATCGCCAGATTATACTGATTTCTGCTTACATATAGCTTAAATAGTGCGCATATTTAAAATGTTTAATTTAGTAGCGAATGCGCAGCATTACAAGCAATAAGCGAATTAATAATCTTCCAAAAAAATGATTTTTTACTCAAATTTAGAATTGCTTGTAATGTTTTTAACTATTTCAACGTTCTTTTTAGGTGCCTTGTCTGTCTCTAGTTCAAGTCAAGTAAGTAACTTTTAGTAGTATTTTTCTCATTATTTATGTCTCAAATATTATATATTTTCTACAGTCTCTTCTGGAAAATCAATGTGCACCTCACTGTTTAAAGATACTTCTATCCAACACAGACAACATAAACAAAAAATTAGAAGCCTGCGATAAAAAGAGCATGCAAATGTCTGTACTTCAAAGTCAATTGGCAGTTTTAAAAATGAAGGAAACAATCTATGAAAACTCAATTAAAGAAATCAGAGATCGGTGTAAAAACCAAGAGCAATTTTACACCGATGTGTCTTTAATAAAAAACAACATGGAACAAATGACAAATCATTTGCAAAATGGAGACATACAGATTATGAATATGATAAAACAAATAGAAAATTACAAAGCTACAATCGAGAAAAGAGATGAACAAATAAGGACACTACAGACAAAATTGGAGATCAAAAATTTTTTGTCCGAGACTGTTAACGCAAATTTTACATTAAGTCCCGCGGCTCTTATGCTAAAGGATAGTAAACCAGAAAAGTTAAAAGTTTTAAATAACCTTTTTTTAGCACAATAAGATTTCAAACACTCAAAATCTCTATAAACATCGAAATTTAAACTCAAACTACAATCGATAACAATTTATCGACAATAATAACACATGTGCGCTCAGAGAGTTAAATAACATTTACATTTCAATATTTGTTTCAAAAAGAAACAACAAAATTTTTTTTTTAATATATTTAACAAGACGTAGCATATTTGTTCCAACACAAGATGTCCTTGCGTGCTTTCGGTGTGCTCCTTAAGAGCCGTCAACTGAGCCGCTTAAGCGGTCTCTGCTGGCAAACAAATCGTGCGGTTTGCCGTGGACTAAGTACTCTACAATTGCAGCAGCTGCCGGCGGCAGGTAAGAATTCTTATTTAAATATATTTACGTGACACTTTAATTGGTTGGTTGGTTAATTGGCAGGGATACCGCAACGTAGTCTCGCCACGGCTGCCAAGGAATCGCCTGGCATTGATAAGCATGAGTTCCAGGCAGAGACACGCCAATTGCTGGACATTGTGGCACGTTCTCTGTACTCAGATCATGAGGTATTTGTGCGCGAGTTGATCTCGAATGCAAGCGATGCGCTGGAAAAGTTTCGCTATACGGCGCTAAGTACAACCGAGGACTCACA